>CAIGQV010001633.1:3944265-3956305 GCA_903798115.1 Danio jaintianensis | reverse complement strand
TCTATCTATCTATCTATCTATCTATCTATCTATCTATCTATCTATCTGTTTCTTACCAAAACACCAATCACGGAAAGTATATGTTTTGTTCCAGTCTACACAATACTTATATGACCTTCAAATGTCAAATTTGTTTTCAAACTGCTCAAGTGTACTCTGTGAACTGCATAAGGCCAATATAGCCTCCAGATTTCACTAGAAACAGTTTTAAACTTCCAGGGAATTATTCCAATGTTTCTTTTTATGTTTGGGTACTCCAGAGCTTTTGCATTCATGCAGTCGGATGGTTAAAACAGAGTGATAAAATATGGCAATTGACTGCAATCTTTCTGCTTCCTCATCATTTGGTCTGAGACCACCCAAACCTTGTCTAGGAAATAAAGCACATCTGAGGTTGCACAGCCATTCGGAAATTAAGTCAATAGATTTTAACCTCTGGTTCAACCCTCTTACCAGTGTTTCCACAATATTAATTTTCCTGTCCAGACTCGAATTAGTAAAGAGTTATGGCCGTGAGAGACGTGTGGTTGTCTCCTTCTGTTTAACAAGCAGATGCATTATGAAGCATGATCAGATGACAATAGATGGTTAGGTGAATTTTAAGCATTATTATAAAGATTAATAAGATTGAACTGGAGAACTCACCACTGCTTAGTCATTAAATACAATGTTCCCACTGTCTGTTTCCTCTCAATTTTCCTGGATTTCATCACTTGAGTCTGTGATAATTTCTCCCTGATGAAACAAGAACGAGAGAAAAGGAATTGCTCATCCATCCCACGTCCAGGGAAGGAGAAGATGACAGTAAAGCACTGCAGGGGAGGTCACTACTCAACTACTCGGGGAGGAAATAAAAAGAAAACAGATGCCATGAGAAAGCTACACATGGCCAATCAAGCACTTTAAAACTCTACATGAGAGCCGGCTTTCGAAGGAAAGTCTTTGTCAAGTCTCCATTGTTCTGTCAGTCATAATTTAATCTCTGGGCTGACTATTAGACTGTACAGTAAAGTACAGTGAAGTAAAGGTTTTAAGACTTTTTGAAAAAAAATTATAATTCTGGAGCAGTTAGTCAATAAAAAAATGTGTTAGATAATAATATGGCAATTACATATAAATCTGTCTTGTGGTTAAATGCACAAGATTTATTAAAGATAGTTCAAAGATATTACATTTTTTTATTTCAAATTTTAACCCAGCATTTGGCATTGTCCCTATTTTATCTACATTTGTGTTGAAATGACCCAGCATTTAGTGTACCAACGTTTTTTGTGGATTGTGTTAGTTTGACGTCAGTCAACAAATGGCATCTTTAGAATTATATAATGCTGGAATGCATTAAAACAAGATTCCATTTAAAATATTTATTAATTTTGTTAACATTAGTTAAGGAAAATATAGTTGTTCATTGTTAGTTCATGTTAACTCACAGTGCATTAACTAATGTTAAAAAAAACATACATTTTAATTTGAATATTGCATTGGTAAATGTTATTATTAATAAATGCTGTACTAGTATTGTTTATTCTTAGTTCATGTTAGTAAATACATTAGGTTACATTAACTAATGGAACCTTATTTTAAAGTGTGGCCAATGCAACCAATGCAACTAAATTTCTGTTCTTCCTGCAAATAAATGCCATTCAGTATATTTTCTAAAACATTCCGAAATTATGTCTAGAGTTTCCATATCAATACCAATACTGATTATACCAAATTACCAAAGCATTATTCTATAGTGTAAAGTTGTGAATTACTGAACCAACATTTAAATAAAGGAATGTGGACACATCAGTTCATACAACTCTGTCTAATATATGGCAACATTACTGTTCATTAATTTATTCAAGTTTATAGTTTACTATTGGAGAGCACAGATATTAGGTATTAGATGTTTTGATTATATTGTTTAGATTGACTGCTTGATTTGATTCTCATTTAAACAGAGCTGCATCTGACCTGTTCAGTTTGTTCTTACCAAATGGTTATTCAGTTGCTTTGATCACTAGAACAGAGCAAAATAAAAAGTCTCCTGTCTGTCCTTTGTTGAACCACACATTTATCACCACAGATTTACACTCCTTTGTAACACTCTCATAAAAAGGGAAAGGCAATGGCAGTGGTTTCTGACACCATGGGACTATTGTTCACAATAAGGAGTTGATTTCTAAGCCAGAGGACCTACATCAGCCATCCCCAAGCGAAAAGTGCAGAGAGAAATACAGGCCAAGCAGAATGAATGGTTGACTGAAAAGGTTTTTACCAATAAAAAAAAAAATAACATGCATAACTTTTAGAATACTGTCAAACCGTCTATGGACCAAAAAGTCAGTCACTTCCCTGAAAACAGCAGATTGGTCTAACAGCATTGAGGTGGGCTGAACATTTTGAGACCCTGCTTAATCATGATTCTCATGCAGACCCTGTCCAAACTGCCTAAACTTCCCTACAGGTAGGGAAACGGAAGTTAAGTTTGTCCTTTTTCCCTTTATCATGACATGCATCTGACTGAAGCGGTTTCTGATTTAGAAAAAAAAAATATGGGGTGGTGCTTGATTTCATCCTTTGGAAACCAACTAGATGGTTGGAATATGGGCATTGCAAACAAAATGGAGGAAGATTTGAATGCCAGTTTGTATTCAGTTGTGGAGGATTCACCGGAATCACCATCGACACCCTCTGGTGCAAAATGTTTTCAGATGCCTAATGATGACAAGAACTAGGAGCTAAATTTTACTGATAGAATCATATCATATTTGGCCGAACCACTGCCTTCAGCAAAGGCTGTGCAAAAATGAGACATGCATTGATAGACCCACCATAAATGCATTCCATATCATCAGAAGTGAAGTCATTTCGAGAGGGAAGGGAAGGTTATGGTGCTTTATTAAAGATTATGAGGGTGAAATTAATTTTTACAAAATAATGAAGTGCACAGATGCATCATTTGTAACAAGCACCACTATATGCCTATAAAAATAATAAGAGTATATTTTGATTTAATGTCACCTTTAAAAACAAGTCCCCAGCTCTTATTACAAGAAATAACATTTTTAATATATGTACAAATGTTTAGTCATAATTTGATGTATAATAACAAAAAATAAATAATAGATAGTTACAATGGATTCACTATTCAATTTCACAGATTGGTTAAACCCGCTAATTAAAAAAGTATTTTTGCTCAATACATAGTTGTCAATGGGACCAGGGCTCCAGTTCATTGCCGCTTTTGACCGTTTTCTTCACAGATAATTCCTGGTTTTCACTGTTTTCACAGCGTGTATGGCGTTATGTGGGTGAGCGGTTTGCTGATGTCAGTTTTGTGAATCGAGTGGCCTATGATGCTGGTGGGTTTATGGTACGGCCAGGCGTATGTTATGGACAAAGAACACAGCAGCATGTTATTGATGGCATTTTGAATCACCAGATTTACCGCAAAGGAGATGTGTTGCACTGCAGGTGTCAAATGGTGGTCACACCATATACTGACTGACTGGATTTTGGTTTTCCCATTAGCATAAAAAGTGTCATTCTGAGGCTTGGTGACCTGTTATGTACATTTTATCTTTATTCAAATCATTGGCAGTTTAATCAATAAAGACAGTTGACTGTCTTGCATCTGAGTAAGTTGTCAACCGGCCACAAATAGCAGGTTCATTCAAAAATTGCAGTGAGCCATAGAAACATATGTTTGGTTTATTGAGCCACGAGTAAAAAAAAAAAAAAAATGTGGACCAGTGACAAGGCCATCTGCAGCACTAGTTGGGGCATATCCCTCCTTTCTGTAGGTGGCAGCCAAGTAGTCAAGTCTCAGCCAAGGAGATGCTTCAGAGAGTTATAAACAACATCACTGAGTCAGTGCTGCCTGAATCATAGTGTTGATTTGGGAAGAACAGGAGTACAATTGACACCATTCATCTATCAGCCTGGCAGCTTCGGGAAAAGTACATGGCACTGTTTATGGCTTTGTCAATCTCTCTCCAAAGCATACAACAATTGAAAAGAGAGCTCTTTTGGGTTGTTCTCCTCAGGCTTGGTTGTCCCAATAAATTTTATAACATCCTCTGCCAGTTCCATGAAGGGATGACTGTTCAGCTGTCCATAAGTGAAAAAGAGCCCAAGCCGTTCTTTGTCCATACACGGCTGAAGCAGGGGTGTGTATTAGCTCTAGTGCTCTTTAATGTCTTGCTCTTGTGTGTCACCAAGCTTCTTCAAGCTTCTTCACTGAGACTGTAAATAGCATCAGTGCGGCACTGGTCTTCAGACTACAAGACAACTTCTTTAATGTAGGAGGCTATTTGCAACCAAAAATTCTATAGCAAACACTGGATCTGCAATATACAATGATTCCTTTTATGGCCCACTCTGGAGGCTGGTTGCACCAGAAGTACGCAAGTTAAAATCTACCCTACAGAAGTTGCAATGTAAAGGGACACGAATTTAAAAACAAAATAGTTTGTGTTGCACCATTGAACTTAGTTTAAATGTAACTCCATGTTCAACTAAAAATTTACAGAAGCCTCTACCAATAAATAATGGCAGAAAAGAGATGACAGCAAGATTTTTTTTGTCCTGTCAAATCACTTTTTTCTCAATTTTGATTCCATCAATTAAAATGAGAATTTGTTCATGACTGATATTTCTTCCTGTTACTTTTCTCTTCCATGATGTGTAGACTTTTAAAATAATAAAAAATGTCTTCATGTTCAGTTCATGTGCATTTCAGACTATTTTTACATTCAACAATGTGATGGCATCTGCAAATATGCATTTCCTTATGAAAAGCTTACAACCTGCTAACTATGTTCTACCTTGTGAACAAACCGAAGTAAGAACAAATTTAGTTATAAACAAGCTAGCAGTTACTAAGCCTCTAGTGTGAATTTTCTCATTCAAGCAAGAATTTATGCAGGAGCAACCCTACCCAAAAATCTTCAAACTGTCTTTTCTGTGGCTGTTAGGTTATACAGTAGGATGGGGCTGACCATCAACCCCACACTACTGCCTTTACTATTGGGGGAGCAGTTGTCAGTAGTAGCAATTTTCAAATAAAAACCTTCATCTTAAGTCACTAACCTTCCTACAGGTGTGAAGCTTGAGTAACTTACAGCCATCACATCAGGTCCATAAAGTAATTCCAAATAAACTGCTTTCAGAGAATTCTGGGAGTTACGTAATGTGATTGTGTGCCTCACAATGAAATAACGAAGAAGATGTACGTCGATTTAGAAATATTGAAACCACAATCATCCAGTGCCAGCTACAAACATTGGGGCATGTGGGGCATAAGGACAAACACACACAAAGACTTCAAGGAATTAAAGTCTCTTTTTGTGGAACTGGAATTAAAACAAGCACTGTAGCCTCATTTAACTAAAAACTTTTTGTGTTTTGACTGTTCATTTATGCAGATATGGCCTGAAATGCAAGCGTTTGAAAACAACTTTCAAAGTGCAAAAGGTTTCTGAAAATGATGCCGTTACTATATTTATGGAAACTATAAGAACAAGATTTTGTGGTGACATGACGCGCATCCATATTATTGTATACCTGCATTTGGGTCCATACTCACAGATCCTAAGACTAAGTACTCTAATTCAATTTTACAGTAAACAGGTACAGTACATGCGGAAAGTATTCATAGCGCTTCACTTTTTCCACATTTTTTTATGTTACAGCCTTATTCCAAAATGGATTAAATTCATTTATTTCCTCAAAATTACACACAATATCCCATAATGACAATGTGACAAACGATTTTTTGAAATTATTGCAAATTTATTAAAAATGAAAAACTTGAAAAATCACATGTACATAAGTATTTATAACCTTTGCCGTGAAGCTCTAAATTGAGCTCAGGTACATTCTGTTTCCACTGATCATTCTTGAGATGTTTCGGCAGCTTAACTGGAGTTCACCTGTGGTAAATTCAGTTGATTGGACATGATTTAAAAAGGCATACACCTGTCTATATAAGGTCCCAGGGTTGACAGTGCATGCCAAAGCACAAACCAAGCATAAAGACAAAGGAATTGTCTGTAGACCTCAGAGACAGGATTGGCCACAAGGCTGGGGAAGGTTACAGAAAAATTTCTACTGCTCTGAAAGTTCCAATGAGCACAGTGCCCTCCATTTTCCATAAGTGGAAGATGTTAGGAACCACCAGGACTCTTCCTAGATCTGGCCGGCCATCTAAGCTGAGTGGTTGGGGGAGAAGGGCCTTAGTCAGGGAGGTGATCAATAACCCGATGGTCACTCTGTCTGAGCTCCAGCGTTCTTCTGTGGAGAGAGGAGAACCTTACAGAAGGACAACCATCTGTGCATCAATCCACCAATCAGGCCTGAATGGTAGAGTGGCCAGACAGAAGTCATTCCTTAGTAAAGGGCACATAGCAGCCCACCTGGAATTTGCCAAAAGGCATCTGAAACAAAATTCTCTGGTCTGATGAGTTGATTGAACTCTTTGGAGTGAATGCCAGGCGTTACGTTTGGAGAACACCAGGCACCGCTCATCACCAGGCTAATACCATCCCTACAGTGAAACATGGTGGTGGCAGCATCATGCTGTGGGGATGTTTTTCAGCAGCAGGAACTGGAAGACTAGTCAGGATAGAGGGAAAGATGAATGCAGCAATGTACAGAGACATCCTAATTGAAAACCTGCTTCAGAGTGCTCTTAACCTCAGACTGGGGCGACGGTTCATCTTCCAGCACGACAATAAATGCTATTGAACATCTCTGGAGAGATCTGAAAATGTCTGTACACCGCCGCTTTCCATCCAACCTGATAGAGCTTGAGACATACTGCAAAGAGGAATGGGCAAAAATTCCCAAAGACAGGTGTGCCAAGCTTGTGTCATCATATTTAAAAAGACTTGAGGCTGTAATTGCTCCCAAAGTATTGAGCAAAGGCGGTGAATACTTATGTATTTTTAATAAATTGGCAATTTCAAAAAAAAAAATTTCATATTGTCATTATGGGGTATTGTGTGTAGAATTTTGAGAAAATAAATTAATTTAATTCCATAATTCCATTTTGGAATAAGGCTGTAACATAAAAAAATGTTATATGCGCTATGAATACTTTCCGGATGCACTGTACATTACAGATTATTGATAAATGTACTTCACCACAGTTATAAAAAATACTTTTTGTTATTGTCCACCCCTGGGTAAAACACTACCAAAAAATAAAACAAACTTTAACATTGTTGACACAGTGTCCCTGTGCCGCAGCCAAAAGACTTTCATTAGAATTGTCTTCTGTTGTCTTTTGACACATCATGCTTCTGGTGTTGACAAGGTGGAAGAATATTGTAATATAGTTCAGTATATTATTAGAAATGTAACTGTATCCCATCAGAAAAATTAAAATACATTTTTATGATATTAAGAAAGCAATAAAGGAAAGTAAAACATACAAAACATGCAGCTGGAAGGGCATCCGCTCCGTAAAACATATGCCAGAATAGTTGGCGGTTCATTCCACTGTGGTGACCCCTGATAAACAAGGGACTAAGCCGAAGGAAAGTGAATGAATGAATGAAAACCTCGAACATTTTTACAGACAACTGACCAGCTGAATAAAAAAGCTAAAAGAAGACTGCAGTGACTACAAAGAGTTCAGGCAAAAAATCATAAGAATGTCTGTGGAATCACTCATTAGTTCAATCACTCATTTCAGATAGTTCAGTTCAGATAGGATTGCTTATTCCAACAGCTCCAAAGAGTTTCACTGGAGCTAAAAAATAATCATGTTGATGATTCATTAAAGCACAGTGATTAGGGTTTGTTCTTTGAATAAACTTTTTCATATTTTTCTCACTTAAGGATTGTTATAGAGAAAAGTGTATATTAAACGATCCGATGACATTATAACAGTTATAATGCTGTTATTAAAGTGTTATACCACATATAAGAATAATCTCACAATACCACATTAAAATACTATGCTATACCCATATTTAATCACAAAGAACAAGATTTTTGCTTCCTAAGAGTTCAAGTCTAGCTGTCAAGTGGCTCCCATTGAAACCATTTTGTGTTAAAACTGGAAAAATGGTATTATTCCTCATCGTCATTCTCAGCCTGACCTATGCAAAATGCTTCCTGCGTCCTGTGATCCCTGCATCCGTCTCGGAGCCTATGTGGAGTGTCTCTGAAAGCTGACAGCTGACCGAATGTTGACAATGGGACAGAGGAGCCAATGTGAGTTCATTTAATCAGCGAGTGTGTGTAGAACTGCCTCTCTAGAGAAACCTGTTGAACCGCTTAACGGAAACTGGAAGCTGCTCTTGGCTTGAATGAGAGGAGGATCATGACGTCAGGTGCTGCAGCTGTGTGAAAGTCCCAGATTTAGACCAATGACTGAAGAGTCTCACAAAAAACTTTCTCACTAAATACTTTCCTCGAAAACTCTCGCAAATAGACATTTGACTTGCATGTAATCTAATACATTTAAACTGGTGTTTGCAAGCAAGAACTATACAATTTTGCGAGTGAAATGTGTGTACTATGACATTCATTAAAACAGAGCATGAAACTATCTTGAAACACCAAGATGTTGACAACGTACTATGTGTTTTCTATGAGACAATGCTGTCCCAATGTGGTGCCAAGTGTGATGCAAGTGTTTTTTGTTAGTTTCAGCCTGGCACAGATATCATTTTCATTTCCTATGCCACGTCATTTAAATAACAAATGCATTTGCACCCATTTGTGCGCAAATGAGCATGCTGTTTTGAAAAGGAAGTGTGCTAAGATGCATTGTTGTCACTTTGCTATTTTGGGAAAACGTAAATAAACAACAACCATCATAAAATATGAAAGATCAACATGTAAAATATTATTATTGTCTATTTAAAAATAAAAAAAAACACTATCTTCTCCCATGCCTTCTTCACCTCAAGGGGCTTTCAAGAGTTCACACTTAGCTGATGATTGATAAGTAAGAGCGAGTTTGGCAGGCTGTTTTGGGAGAGAGCCCTGAGCTCGGGAGATCTTCGAACCCGAGTATCCCTCCCGTTTCAACGGGTGAGAGGGGAATCTGAGCTCAAGTAGGTCTCTAGAGCTCCCCCTATTTAGATACATATAAAGAGGGGAAGGAGTAGGGGTGGATGGGGGGATTCTTCAAGACAAAGATAGCTAAGGTAAGGAAATCTGGCTATTTACATGTATTCGAATTCATCTGATTGGTGTATCATGTGATTGCTAATGCGGGACCCGCCATGGTCAATCATAAGCATGTGATCCTCTTGAAATTAGCTTATACATAAACTTCACTTGGTGGAATCTGGCTTGTTTCGTAGATTGGGTGCTCACGCACTTTAACCTCATGCACATCAGATCATTTCCTCGCTAGTGAAGTGTTCAGTTTTTCTGCTTACAAAGTCCACCATGTAAATAGCGTATTCACTTGGCGTGACTGCTACTTGCTTTTAAGGAAAACAGGAGATGTGACTCTGGTTTAATGCATGTTATGCCCAAAACACACCCATAACTCTTTAAGAGTATAAAGGCAAACCTTTTAGACAATGTGCCTGGTGTGCCAACCATTTTACCCATCCTTAAAATAGCAAAAGTGAATTCAGACATGTACTAAGCGCACCTGTACTGTGCATTTTAGACCATACACTTAAATCATTAAAATAGACCCAATAGTCATTAATGTTCACTGATCACATTGGTAAACTAACACATGGCCCTTAACACCTGGCATTAAAGACACTTTCCCAATCCATGCAAGCAAGCTGCACTGTTACCAAAATGTTACGTATACCCACTGTTGATCACAGATTGAGAATCATCAATTCCAGTGTTACTGTCAGTATCATTGGATTTTTTTATGACACAAATTCAAACAAAGCGGAGAAAAAACAAACCAAAGAGAGCTGAGCTGTGTCAAACCATCCCATAGTGCACAGTGGAAAAGCAGCTTAAAATGTGTTTTTGTCAATAGAGTCACAAGTGTAAAGATGTAAATAGGGTCTAAAATTGTTGACCTTGTTTATTTTAGGTCACATCATGTGGTCAAATACATTTGAACAGCCCAAAACATCTGCTCTCAGCCTACTGACTGCTTGTTAAAGAGCTCATTAGTGATATACATGTACATGTTGCTTATTACACACACAAGGATGTGCAGCAGCACACATGAAATATGACGTGTTTGTTATGGGATGTTTTGTGGAAAAAAACACCAAAACAAGGCATTCATACTTCACTGTTGTAACACACAGATTACAATCAAAACTGTAATTGCCATCCCCATCCTTTTAATTTGCTTGCTTTCCCAACTGCCATTAACCCACATAACACAGGTTTGTTCATTCAGTAGTAGTTGTGCACCACACCGAGTGTTCTCGCAAATATGATTTAGAGCATGACAAAATAAGAGGGAAGGGTCCTGATGAAATCTGAGTATACATGCGAGTGGTCACAAGAGACACATTTGAACAGATGTTTTTTTTTTTTCTACCTAGATCTAGCAACACTAATGAGCCAAGATGTAGCTTGTTACTTGTGATTTCTTGCATGGTACTTACAGAAGAGACACAACTATAAAACACATTTAAATGTCATTAGTGAGTTTTTCAGTTCAGTTCTAAAAGCATTAAAAGGTGAACTGACTGCAAATAAGGATATTAACCCAGTATTAATTAATAACCTATTAAATTATAAACAGTGAAACGTGAAAACAAGATAACCCATGCTTTAAAATGACTCAGGATTGTCTATTTCAAGTGTAAAATAAAAACATGTCAGTGGACCATCTGAAAATCAATACATAATTCTGGAAATATTACAAAAGACATATAAAAAATACACAGACACTGCAGTTTATAAGGTTAATATAACAAAGTACATCTGTGAAACACGAAGTAATGACATCAGAGAAAACTGGGTTCGAGAGAGAAAGACTGATAGGAACGAAAATTGCTTTTTTTTGTTGTTTTTTAGGTGAACCATTGCATCAGGAGTTTCCAGGAGTCTCAATCTGGTAAATGTGTCCTATCAAAAGGAAACCAGAAACCTTAAGTAGTTTCAACAAATTTTAAACATCTGTCAATTCAGTTCCTCTCCATCAAGTGATCAAGCCTTCGGTGATGGACGGTCATGATTAGATCAACATCATGAAACTAAATTCTCAGTGAGTCACAGAAGCATGAGGCCTCGGTTTAATACGCGGAGATCTCCTTCATATTACTCCAAACATGTGTGTTGATTTTTCAGTTCTCTCTGCATGTGGTCGCTCTGAGATTGGCCTGGTTTTGCCCATGTAACAGTTCTGCTCCGAGAAAGCATGGAGAAGGACTAGCAATATGTCCCTATCAAAAACACATGTGCCTGCCGTTTCCCCATATGGTGGGTGTTATAGAGAGCAGAAGGTATGACCCAGGTACTTTACATACAGGATTTAGTTTTTCCCTGCAGAGAATGATCTCCTGGTATGTTCACGAGAGTCCAGGGGACATAAATCAGTTATTACAGGTTGGCCTTTGAAAAATCATTATAATCTTTCAGCTACAGACACTCAGGTAATCAGTCATTTTAGATACATTTACACATTTCAGTCAAATACACATTTATTCAAATGGTTAAAGCACTCTGAAAAATTACAAACATAAAAAGCACACCACCATTCAGATATTGATTCAATTGGGACTGGGTTAAGTTTTTTAGGACAGTCAATTATAATCTAAATTATATAGACTAACAGACCTGACAGACATAAAAGAAGAAAAAAAAAAAGATAAAACATCAAAACAAGAAATTGAAAAATAGAATAATACATTGAAAATGGGAAACACAGAGATAGATGGACAGCATTACAGTAGTTATAATGATGAATGGACAGACAGACAGACTTGATTGAGAGATAGACAGAACAAAAGAACAAAACAACAGTGAATTACCGAAACAAGACAGAAAGAAGCAGAACAATAGATTGACAATGAGTAACACACAGACAGCAGTATTGATGAATGAAGAGATAGATAGATAGATAGATAGATAGATAGATAGATAGATAGATAGA
>CAIGQV010001633.1:3909474-3935110 GCA_903798115.1 Danio jaintianensis | reverse complement strand
AATAATAATAATAATAATAATAATAATAATAATAATAATAATAATAATAAACATTACATGTGTATTTTTATTATTATTATTATCATCATCATCATAATTATTATTACTATTATTTCTACAAGTTGCATTCACTTTCACTGTACGTTAGGGCTGAACCTTAGCCCGTTAGGGCTGTGTGTATCCGCAATAGTCACATCACATGATTAGATTAGATTAAAAGATATAGATATTATTCAATATTATTTTTTTTGTCATTGTTTAAAATTTATTATTTTACACTCCCCAGAAAATCATAAAGCACTGTTTATTTAACATTTATTTTTGCTCTGTCGTATTTATACACTACCTGACAAAAGTCTTGTAGTCGATCCCAGTTCTAGAAGCAACAAATAATAACTTGACTTCTAGTTGATCATTTGGAAAAGTAGCAGAAAGTAGATTTTTCAGATGAATCATCTGTTGAACTACATTCCAATCATCACAAATACTGCAGAAGACCTATTGGAAGCCGCATGGACCCAAGATTCTCACAGAAATCAGTCAAGTTTGGTGAAGGAAAAATCATGGTTTGGGGTTACATTCAATATGGGGGCGTGAGAGACCTCCAGAGTGGATGGCAACATCATCAGCCTAAGGTATCAAGACACTTGTGCTGCCCATTACATTACAAACCACAGGAGAGAGCAAATTCTTCAGCAGGAAATCGCTCCTTCTCATACTTCAGCCTCCACATCAAAGTTCCTGAAAGCAAAGAAGGTCAAGGTGCACCAGGATTGGCCAGCCCAGACAAAAGATATGAACATAATCAAGCATGTCTGGGGTAGGATGAAGGAGGAGGCCTGCAAGAACGCTTTCTTTGCCATTCCAGATGACTTTATTAATAAGTTATTTAAGTCATTGCAGAGATGTATGGATGCAGTCCTCCAAGCTCATGGGAGTCATACACAATATTAATTCTTTTTTCACTGCACCATGACTTTATATTCTATACTGTACATTATTTCTGTTAAGTGACAAGACTTTTGTCTAAGCAAAGTCAGACCTTACTGTCCTAATTAAATCATTAAAAATCAAGGCATGATCATATGTTATTTTGGTAAAATAAGTGTTATCTAGAGGCCTTTGCCTTTCATATAAGCCACTTCTGATACCAAATGATCAACTAGAAGTCAAGTTATTATTTGTTGTTCCTTAAACTTGGATAGGCGACAAGACTTTTGTCAGGTAGTGTATATGCTTGTAATTGATTATATTCTATGCAGATGCACTGCATAGAAATACTTGATCAGCCCAGTCAATCTAAATTAAAGAAATCTTTCCAAATAGAGCTATTCAAATCATCTGATGACAGTAAATTCATATGACAGGAAAAAAAAATAAAGCAATGTCAGATTTTTCCAACATTGTGCAGCCCTACTGTATGTCATGTAGAAAGAAACTACCACTTTTACAAATGGACATGTTTAGCAACTTTATTGAGATTCACACTCAATCCAATTCAATGGCCAAACATCACACATTTGTATTTTTTTCCATATAAATCGGGAATGTATCAAGTAAAGATTATGAAAGTGCAAATATCGTTTCAAGGATTAGATGCTTAACAATATAAAATCTGTAATGGGTTACAAAATGTGCCCCCTCCTCCCCACAAACAATAGTCTTGACACTCCAACGGTCTTTTGTCAAGAAAACGTGATCCATTTTTTATTATTTACTTAATGCACAGCATACTGTCACATACAGGACATCATTTGTCATTCTTTTTTTTTTCTTTTTTTTTTAAGCCATGTTTGAACAAATGTTGGAAATCTACCATATGCTTCATTTGAACAGACATTAGCTCCATCTCCACCTTTGGCGACATACATTAGTCCAAAGAAATACTGCCATTTAGTGAGCTTAACTGAATCCGATTCACACACACACATACTGTACATACAGGGGGGAAAAAATTATAATAATAATAATAATGTGTGCAAACCCAAACTCTGAGGAATGGAATGACTCTAAAAAAACCACATCAACAGGACTGCCTTCATTTTTTCACTTTGTGAAAATTTCATACAATGCAATACTGCATTTGGACATAAGGTCAGAATCAGCATATAAATGACATCAAGCCCACAGTAAAGCATCAGGCGCCTGCTCGGTCAAACCCACAGCTAAAACCGCAATCCTATGAGCAAAAACTTTTTCTTTTCTTTTTTTTTTCAAGGCTGAAGTGTGAGCAAAATTGTGCAATTTTTTTTTAGAAGTGCTTCAAACTCAGTGCTGCTTTGATTGGACTAAAATGATGACAAGTTGGCCAGGTGCTCGCAAGAAAATGTAAGCAAAAACATTCTATTGATTAGTTTTGAATGGCTTTTAACAATTATTTCAGCAGTCACGTTTAAGTAATATCGAAGCTAATATCGAAAAGTGGCACTGTTATTTTAGTTTAATACATACACAAAAAATATATTTATATATTGGCGCTTTTTTAAATATTTATCTTCATTCATTTTTAAGGACATTCAATTTTAAATAAATAGAAAACTCTTTTTTTTCATAATTTATTGTAGAGAAATACCACAGTCAAATTAAATGTAAAAAATAATAATAATTGTGGGTGAGCTCCACCATGTGTAGAAATGTACTTTAAATCTGCAGATAAAACAGCTTCTGGCCATAACACACAGATGTTTTCGCCTCCACCGAAATATATCATTAAGAGAAATGTGGTTTTGTGAAGTGGTGTTTTAGAAAAGATTTATAAATTCTTGGTTTTCTTTTAGAATTTGATTTTTACACATTGTGGATTTCACATCCTAACACACAATGTGTCTGATTTCATTCAACTTTTGCTTTAAAAACACTTTGTGTGTGTGTGTGGAAGGGGCCAGAGGCATGCAAAAAGACAACCAAACAAATATAAAAATGTATTTTAAAAAACATTGAGTTCAGTTTGCGTAATCGCCACCTGAATGTACAAGCACGATGTATATTGGAACGTACCAGACTCTGGGGCTCAGAGTGTCTATAAATTAAGAGAAGTTTCACAGAAAAGGCACTGTGATAAGTTGCGAATAGAAAAAACGTTTTCTAGTTTAAATCTTGCCGGTAGCTTCCGTTCTAATTAACCAGTGACGGATTACAGTGATTACATTTGACAGAAACGGAAAAGTCGACTGCAACTACAGTTGACGTTCGTTTAGTTTCTGTGATAATCAGCATGACGGAACCTCTTCAGAGTGTGATGCTGTACTTCTCTAACACTACAGGTCTAGTTTAAAGGAAGGATAGTGTACTCAACAGGGCAACTAGGCCCTCAGCAGCAGGCACGATCTGCACACCGTTCACTCGGAGTGTGCAAGCCAGTGTTTGGCACCTACAGTATCTTTTATATCCTTTTGAATCAGGCGAACAGGAACTCGCACCTAACACAATCCCGTTCTGTACAGTAGATTATTCTGGCTACCTCAACACTCGTCTTATCTTCATAGCGCTTTGTGGTTCAGTTGCTGACTCTAAAAGTGTTTAACACTCCAGGATCGGAAAGAGTTATTTAGTAAGCAAAGAACACATGCCTTATAAGCACAAAGGCCTGAAACACACAAGTACTCGACGAGTACTGTTTCGATTTTTTCTACATATCTGACAATACAAAGCTTTTCGTCGTGATTAATCTTGTTCCTCGAGGTGGATTCCGACAGCTACTTCTTCAAAAAAGTGGCTTAGACAGTAGGTAAAGTCAGTAATTCATACAAGGTGTACTTGACCCTCCCATTCAGAGGAGCTACTGCTAGGCTGGTCGGGGTCTGAGTCACATTTTGGGGTATCGGAGTGACACGGGTTCAAAGCACTCGGAGTTTCGCCCAACTCGACAGTTGAAGGAGGAGGACACATATCAAGACCTACCAGGTCCAGCTGTGTTGGCCTGACAGGCTCCCGCTCTCCTGCGATTATGTCGGAGTCAAACTCTTGCTCTGCCTCTCTGTCACCCCCTGCTGTCCACTGTGATACAGCGCACTCCGACTCTGACGTCATCCTCGCTGGCTGAGTGGCGAATTCCTGATGAATTGCACCGGCTGTAGGAACCAAACTGATATTCTGAGGGTTCATGTCATGAAACCAAGCCATGATGTTGCCTAGAAGGTTGGCGTTGTCCGAACTGAAATCAGATGTTTCCATATGTCCTGCAGGAGCTTGGAAAGGACCCTCTGCGGGCTCTCGGGCAGGATTGTTGAGATTGTCAAAGCGCAGCGGGACATTCTGGCCACTGATATTTCCCAGCTTCTTTAGGCTGTCACCCACCTCTAAGAGCTCGGAGCTGCTCAGGGCGGCACGTGGCACATCTATCCCGCACAGAACCGGGTCAAGCCGAGTAGGCAGGGAGGTTCCAATGGCCCCCAGAGAAGCTTCATTAGAGAGGATCTCTTGAGCATCAACACCAGCCCCCCCAGCCATCAGCCCAGACTCCTGCAGAGACAGCTGGATGGCCAACAGGATATTCGGATCATCCTCGTCCAGAGAACTATGAGGCTGTAGGGTAAAAGATAAAGGTTACTTTCAGTTGAGGATTCTCTGATTAAAATTCACCACAGAATTTCGGCAACCAGGGTCTTCACTCACCATGGGCAAACCCGGTCTTTGACCTCCACCAATTTCTTCCATGTCTGTAAGACAAGAAAGATAAAAAAAACATGTTTAAATAGCTTGCCTAAGCAATTCTGCTTTTTAGCTATATCGCACAATAGGTAATACATATAAGAGTGAACAATAATTCTGAAATCCTAGATATCAAAGGTGAGTGTGCTCTAAATTCAAGGATTTTTAACCAAGGCTACTGTACCAAGGCCCATATTCACACATGCCTATTGCCGAAGCTTAACATCTGTAACTAAACAAAGAGTGCCAATGTGAACGTGCACATGAACGTGCAAAATTCTGGCCTTGAGTATCGCAATAGCAATTGTTTCTAGATGCTACTCTGCTGAAATAAATACATTTATACTGCTTCAAAAATAGCCTTTATTGCAAAAGAACGTTTATATAAGTTTTATAAAAGTTTATAAATACATTTACAGTGCATTGTCTGCTTAGTGTGCAAAAAGATGCTGTGACTACAGAGCCCCACAATGCTTTACATGCTGTACATTTTGTACCAGACATGGGCAGAAATAAAAACACGTTCACAAATCGTACCTAAAGTGCTGTGGCCTGGGTCATCAGGGTCAGGTGTGTTGCTGCGGAGGCTGGCCATGTCTCCTCTCCTGCGCTGCCTGTGTCTGCGTCTGTACTGGAACTCGGCATACTCCTAAACAACAAAAATACCAGAAAAAAAAAAAAGAGCATTTCAAAGCCGATTCAAGAGGTCTAGCGGCATTCCTACTAGACCCTGCAAATAAAAGTCAGACTCTCAGAGAAATCTGCACCACTATAGGAATTCCATCACGTGGAAGTACAGGGCTATTGGCTTTCTCATGCCAGAATAAAAGAGAGCCGTTTTGATCTCAACCAAAATCATTACAATGTTGTTAACTTTAGTTTATATTATATTATATTATATTATATTATATTATATTATATTATATTATAGTCTCATTCACTGTAACTATGGAAAAGAGTAACCAGTATTACTTTCTTTTAAAATTGCATTTTCTTTTGGAAGAAAGTGCTGGACAGGTTTCAAATAATGAGAGTAAATAAATGATAGCAGAACTATCCGATTGTTTTATAGAATTTTTCTTTCACCCTTTTCAATACATGCATGCATCCAAACATTCTGACCCCCAGTAATGTAATTCACTATAAAACCAACAAGATATAGCATTTAGAAATTATCTGTTTAGCATTCAATCATAATTTATCTATACTGTTTTTTTCGCCAACTTTATTTTCCACCACAGGTTGATCAATTTCTGAAAATAAAGTCTGAAGCCGCATGCAGTAAGCATGCAACAACGCCAGCAAACTCAAAGAAAACGTACATTTAGGGAAAACATTCCTGAGAGGTACCACTCAAGCATCAATAATAAAAAGTTGAATAAAGTGCATCACTATTATTCCTCTTTCTATAAGCCATAAATCCAGAGCAAAATTAAATAGTCCCATAGCCTGCATACATGATTTCAAAAGAAGAGCATCGACCAGCAATACAGACTGAAGTGATGGCCTGCGTCACCTTGCAATGTCTGCAAAAACACATATTTTATGACCTTTCATGAAACAAAGCGTAAAGCAGGAAACTGCCTTTTAAAGATGTAACACCAAAGGCATCTTTTGGTAGACCATGTCAGGATATAAGAACAAAGATCTCAGTTTCCGGATAATGTTAAAACAGCATCAGAATTGACCTATCGGTAAGCCCCTCCCCTTAAACACAGATTAACCAATGGCAATTGAATATCAGTTAAACAAACACATCTTTAAGTTTCAGTGACATAAGAAACATTGGAAGATACAAAGCTCTCATTGGTTTGATGATGTTTATGCTTCAAAAATAGTAAAACAACATGGTACTTGTAACACTGATTCCAAGTGCCAATCTAGGGCCAGATTTACAGTACATGCGGAGTCTTATTCCAAAATGGATTAAATTCATTTATTTTCTCAAAATTCAACACACAATACCCCATAATGACAATGTAAAAAAAGATTTTTTAAAGCAAAGAATTGTTGCAAATTTATAAAAAATAAAAAACCTGAAAAATGTACATAAGTATTCACAGCCTTTGCTCAATACTTTGTTGATGCACCTTTGGCAGCAATTACAGCCTCAAGTCTTTTTGAATATGATGCCACGAGCTTGGCACACCTGTCTTTGGGAATTTTTGCCCATTCCTCTTTGCAGTACCTCTAAGCTATATCAGGTTGGATGGGAAGCGACGGTGTACAGCCATTTTCAGATCTCTCCAGAGATATTCAATAGGATTTAGGTCTGGGCTCTGGCTGGGCCACTCAAGGACATACGCAGAGCTGTTGTGAAGCCACTCCATTGATATTTTGGCGGTGTGCGTTGTGTCATTGTCCAGCTGGAAGATGAACCGTCGCCCCAGTCTGAGGTTAAGAGCACTCTGAAGCAGGTTTTCACTCAGGATGTTTCTGTACATTGCTGCATTCATCTTTCCCTCTATCCTGACTAGTCTTCCAGTTCCTGCTGCTGAAAAAAATCCCCACAGCATGATGCTGCCACCACCATGCTTCACTGTAGGAATGGTATTAGCCTGGTGATGAGCGGTGCCTGGTTTTCTCCAAACGTAACGCCTGGCATTCACTCAAAAAAAAAAAAAAAGAGTTAAATTTTAGTCTCATCAGACCAGAGAATTTTGTTTCAGATGCCTTTTGGCAAATTCCAGACAGGCTGCTATGTGCCCTTTACTAAGGAGTGGCTTCCGTCTGGCCACTCTACCATACAGGTCTGATCGGTGGATTGCTGCACAGATGGTTGTCCTTCTGTAAGGTTCTCCTCTCTCCACAGAAGAACGCTGGAGTTCAGACAGAGTAACCATCGGGTTATTGATCACCTCCCTGACTAAGGCCCTTCTCCCCCGATCACTCAGCTTAGATGGCCGGCCAGCTCTAGGAAGAGTCCTGGTGGTTCCAAACATCTTCCACTTACGGATGATGGAGGCCACTGTGCTCATTGGAACTTTCAGAGCAGCAGAAATTTTTCGGTAACCTTCCCCAGCCTTGTGCCTCGAGACAATCCTGTCTCGGAGGCCTACAGACAATTCCTTTGTCTTTATGCTTGGTTTGTGCTTTGACATGCACTGTCAACCCTGGGACCTTATATAGACAGATGTATGCCTTTTCAAATCATGTCCAATCAACTGAATTTACCACAGGTGAACTCCAATTAAGCTGCTGAAACATCTCAAGAATGATCAGTGGAAACAGAATGTACCTGAGCTCAATTTAGAGCTTGACGGCAAAGGCTGTGAATACTTATGTACATGTGATTTTTCACGGTTTTTTTATTTTTAATAAATTTGCAATAATTTCAAAAAATCTTTTGTCACATTGTCGTTATGGGATATTGTGTGTAGAATTTTGAGGAAATAATTTAATTTAATCCATTTTGGAAAAGGCTGTAACATAAACAAATGTGGAAAAAGTGAAGCGCTATGAATACTTTCCGGATGCACTGTAATCTGTAATGCACTAACAGCTTGCATCAGATCAAACTGACTTTTTGGCAATCAATCAAGGCAATCAAAAAAATCAAGGCATGGATACAACAATTTTTGCAATTTACTAATGTTTTGGGCACCTTAAATTACGCATATTTGAGCCATTATTTAACATCTTAAAAAGCATGTCTTAAATGTTGCGTTTGAAATGGCTGCAGTTGCTGTTGATGGAGGAGGCACTGCAGAGAACTGAGTGTGTGGTATAAACTAAAAGATTTTATCTACACGTATTTATTTGGAATGTCAGAGAAACTCATCTGAACATACATTCATTTATTTTCCTTCCCCCCCAGTACTAGGAATCATCCACGCACGCACGCACGCAATATTAATTCCTTCAGACAGTGATCTGTTCTTCTTGCACATGGACTGTCAAAACCAGTTCACTATCTCACATACAGTAACTACAGTTGTATATGGCTTACTGTAAGTACATGTAAAAAGGTTTGTGAGGAGAGTGCGTATAGTTGCAGTCCACTTTCCACTTTTACCTTTCATATGATAGGTTTTTGTCATTGTCTTGTGGTCACTTATATTTAGCTTGTCTATTTTGGCCAATAAACAAATAAATAAAAAGGCCTACATAAAATAACAAATTAAAAAAAAACTTTACTTGTTCGATATGTGTAACTTAGCTTCTTTTATTAAAAAACTTCTCTTTACTCCCTTAATCCTAGCAGAGAATATATTGCGCAATGCCTGATCATAGTACCTTATTAACATTGCCTCTGCTTATTTTCCACTACGCTAATTTGCAATGTGCTAATTTCATTTACATATTTACCAACGCAATGTTCTTTAATTTGCACATTGTCTGTAAATCATCAGCAAAAATGTCCATGCCCATCTGCCCACCGTTTTGGAATTGCACAAATTTGCCGTTTGGTAAATCTGACCACTAATTAATTTCATTCCATATCCTGAACTCAAATGAGACAAGTTAACATCTGAAAGATCAACAAGGATATATAAATTTTTTCTAAGGTAAATTGAAAAAAAACAAAAAAACATTTTTAGCTCTGCTAACATCACCTAAAGTTATTTAATCGCAATGGTTTTGTAGTAACTTTGGTTGTGCCTCAGGTATTAGCCATTAACAAAACTAGTTAAATGTAAATCAATGTAAATCAATTTAATCTTAAGCTACACTACATGAACGGTGGTGTTAATCCTTGATGTTTTCATCTGTGAATGTGACGCCCATAACATGACATTCTCCTGTTTGCATTGTAATATGTGAATCCTTGCTTTCAAATTGATCTTATGCACCATTTTTATTATAAACTTTTTTATAGAACCCTCCATGGCTTATTTAAGTCCCGCTTGAATGCTTCTTTATGACAGGTAGTCCTTCTGTGTCTAAAATGTATCAAAAACATCTTGGGACAATATTTTTTAGTCACAGCTATTAGCAACTCTGTTTGTTTGCCTGAGTTAGCAACAGTAACTAATGGGGGTGGGGGCTTACCAGTGGGTCAATTCCTAATCTAGAAGGTCTGAATATATGAATAGCGCCAATAGAGTATAAACAAAAAGTAAACATGCCACCAAAAAAATAAAAGAGAAGAAAGTGGACATGACAGATGGAGTGTACATGACAGGTGCCATTCCACGTTTCGTTTAGCCGTTCCTGAGATGAGGATTCTTCAATACCTGTGGATGGCTTCCTGTATATTGACAGTGCTCTCTCGGATCAATTCCCCCGAGAAAGGCATGATTCCTCTGGATCTTTAGGTCAGAACACAATAGCGGTACACGGTTTAACTGCACATCACAGGTCTCACACATTCACATCTTCTTCTACAGACCGGTATGCACTGCCAAAACCTTAGGCACCACTACATTGGCCAAAAATACAAATTTAACACATTCTTTTAAGAGACAAATTACACAAAGTCGTAAAACGGGCAAAAAAAAAAGTTACCTCAGGAGAGGCGAAACCCAAGTACTCCCAGTCCCATGTTCCACCAGCAAAACTGTAAACATAAACAATAGAAGTGTTAGGTTTCATGTGATCTTATACATTGCGAGGCTGCACGTTCATTTGTCACAAACAATAAGCAAATATCAGTAAGTTCTGAAATACAATGTTAAGTCACAATTGACCCCATTTACTTTAGTGTCTGTCCAAATTCTCAACACACATGGTAAGTTCTTCCAAATGTACTCTGAATTAATCCCTTTTTGACTTCAATCATAATGTTTGATGACATTTTATTTCTATTTACTGCAAAAAAATGCTTTTACTTACAGTTTTTGTCTTGTTTTTATACCAAATATCTGGAAATTCTTAAATCAAGAAGCATTTTCTAGTAAATTAAGTGAGTTTTTCCTTAAAACAAGCTAAATAATCTGCCACTGGGGTAAGCAAAATTAACTTATTTCAAAGCAAAAACAAGATTATTTTGCTAACCCCATGGGCAGATTATTTTGCTTGTTTTAAGGAAAAACTCTTAATTTACTAGAAAATGCTTCTTGATTTAAGAAAAAAAAAAAAAAAAAAACCTCAATATTTTATATAATAATATTTTATTTTATATATTAAACAATATTTAAGACAATAGCATTTTCTTTTCTAATAAATGCTTCTTGATTTAAGAATTTTTAGATATTTGGTATAAAAACAAGACAAAAACTGACTTTATAACTAAAACTTTAAAGAGAGCCCCTTCTCTTGTAACAACACAATAACACAGAAGTAAAAATATAATTAAATAGTCTACAAAACCAAGTAGTAAGCTGAATCTGCAGGTAAACATAAAAGGAATAACTATGTGTATGGATTTTTATTTTTACATTTCAGCTTCACTGCTTTTTCTCCTAGGAATAATAATAAAATCCATTATTATAACTATATAAGGTAAACACTGTATTTGTTTTTAAAATGCAGTACCAGAACAGTTAAAAATAATGAAATGAAATATATCCAAAAAATAAAAAATAAATCCAAAATATTACAGATTCCTTTCACATTTTAGAAATTGAAAACCCTTAACCTATAGGCATACAATTGAAGACAAAATTATTACCCATCCTGTAAAATTATTTTTTCAAAAAAAAAAAATAAATAAATAAATAAATTACAGAAAGACTTACTCCTTTTAGTTTGGCTGGAACTATATTTCACAGGAAGGCTAATCATTTTACCTTCAACTGTATGTGCCACATGGAAAGTATATAAGAAATCTATTTATACATTACAGGCAATTCAGCCTTTCAAGCATCTTACCAATCTTGTTTGCAACTGGAATTTTTTTTTTTTAAGCAGGAGGTTCATACCTGCGTCGAGGGGCTTCGGGGGAATCGTTGGGGGCTACACCTCTCGCTACAGAGGCAAGAAATTCCTGTCTCTTTTGCTGCACCAGGCAGGCAGCGCGGATGATCTTATGACGAGGTGTGCGGAGGTAAGGCCGGTTGACTTTCTGTGCAAGATCTTCAGTCACCATTTCCAAGTCAGTCTAGCAAGAGGAATAAGTTGTCAGTAACTCAAAACCTACACAGTACACATGTCCCATTATAACAGCATCTGTGCTATTAACCTGCATAAGTTCAAAGATTTCCTTCTTTGTGCTTTTGGGCTCTAGAAAGAACCCGTAAGGGTAAGAGCACTTGAGAATACGACGAGTCTTGAGTAGTTCATGCACTGCGTCTTCAATGAAAGTAGTGTCTGGAGGGCCTCCTTCTCCTACAACAACACATTAATACAATACAAGTGTCAAAATAAAAGTCTACAGCACAATATATTAAACGTAGAATCAATACAAGTTTGAATGAGGTAAAAAAAAAAAAAAAGATAAATTAATCTGTAAATTTGACCATAAAACACAAAAGTTGTCAATGCATTAACATGGCTTGAAAAGAATTTATTAAAGGTTCAAGAAACCCTGGAGTACTTTTTTTGAGATTTCATTTTGAGACAACATTACCACCTGTTAGCTTTAATTGTGGGGAAAACTGGATAATTTTGAGCTTTTGTCAGCTACTTTCATCTTCCGGGTTTAAAATCATTATTGGGGCGAGATCAAAATCGGTGACGTATCACTCATCTGCTAGTGGAGTGATGACACGTCAGTTTCTCATTATTATTCATAGACTGAGTTTTCTTATCCAATGAGAAGACCCTGCTTCTTAATTACTCATGACTGCACAGTGCATTCTGATGAGAGACTAAAACCTGCTTCTATCGTATATGTAACAGGGCATTCAATGAATTACTGTTTATTTTTTTGCATTTTAACTTTGTAAACTAGAAAATCATGCGTCTCCTCACGTTTTGTATCAGATTTTTTTTTTTATCTGGAGCTGGTGACAAAACTGGGGCAGTTCTCAACAGGGGTTGAGGCAACTGACAAAAGCCCTTCATTTTTCCCCTGCTCTGCCGGCCATGCCCACTCCTCCCTCTGCTCTCAGCGCTCCATGCCCATCATGGAGCATTTTTTTGAAAAAATTCTGAGGTAGACTTCAACTGAAAGAGGAGGGTTTCATGACCCTTTAATGTTATTTAAGTGAGATTTTATATCTTACTTCCACTCAGAACTTTGCTTAGCTGTTCCATCTTGTCTTTGGCCGTCTTTAGCAGGCGTTCTTCCAGCTGCAACACAAGAGAACATGGATATATATACTATGGATGTGCAGAAGTGAAAAAAGACAGATATTTTCTGGGATTTTTTTTTCAATAATGATAATTATTATTTTTCTGAGTGTGCTTTTGTTCCTTGGCTGGTTAAACGATAAATTATTGAATGAAGGATAAATAGCTGGCATCAAAAAGACCAGTAGGTGGCAGCAGGTTCCTGTCTTAATGAGTGATTAACTAAAATATTCATTCAAATGATTCGTTCAAAAAGGATGGTTCATTCTGAAACAAAGCAATGAATAGACCTTGAAATTATTGACTGATATGATTCATTCAAAACAGATGTTATGAAACTAAACACCACAGTGTTGAGATGCACAAATGTTCTACTCTGGTTCTCAATGAAAAATTACATTTTCTAAACAGAAAAAAGACAATATTGTGTATTAAATACAAGTCACTCAATTTGTTATTACACTTAGATGCTGACTCTGGAAAACAGCAATCTCATTTCTGTGATATAAATCTACAACATATCTTATAAATCCAAAAACTAAAGCATACAGGGATATGTTTTACTTTCATAATTTGAATTCTAAAGTAATTCTAACTATATTTTAACTCTCTTTCCCCGTCATTGACAAAATAACTCATCAATTAAGAGAAAAAACTCTTTCCCCAACATTGACGAGTGTTTAGGCAATTTTTGTTTTAGGTATATTACAGTAGGGAAAGCCCTAACACATCTCTTAAGAGTGATATGGGGCTTCCTGGAAACAAAATATAAGACGATTACAGAAAAAAATAAGATCACAGAATGAGTTATACAACCATCCTAGGGCTTAATCCCTTCATTACGTGTGTATTATATACTATATATCTTGAAAATGCACTACCTATGAATGAGGGACTCGAACCAGCGACCTTCTTGCTGTGAGGCGACAGTGCTAACCACTGAGCCACCGTGTCACCACAAAATAACATATTATAGAATATTGTTTATAAGGGATTGTATTAAGAAAATGTATTAAGAATAACCTTATAAACGTTATACATACAGGTTTCATAGAACATGTTAGCATTATTTATTTATTTATTTACTTATTTTTTTACCTGGTAGCTGTGCTCATGGTTCTTAAAACGTGTGTAATAATGCATGAAGCGATCTAATTCTTGGAAGTTCTTGTGTTTCTTCTCAGCCTGCAAAAACATAAGAACAACACGTGTGTATTATGTGTATGCAAACACACAGACACTCAGTGTTTTTTAAGGAGTTTCAATTTACTAGAACTTCTTCTATGTTAAGATGCTTTGACACAATCTACATTATAAAAGCGTATAGAAATAAAGACGAATTGAATAGTGAGATCTAAACTTTACTAATGCTTTAAAAACTTCCATTTACAGCTGTGTAACTTTAAGAAATAAAATACATGTTTTTTTGTTTTTTGTTTTTTTTGCAAATATGTGCACCTCAACAGTCATCTCTTTAGACTGCTCCTCCACTTGCTGGATGACCTCATATCGTGTGCAGCGGTAGTATCCTCCTGTAGAGGAACTGTGTTTTTTCCACTCTTCCAGACAGATCCAGCAGAAATCATACTTGCACTGTACACAGACACACAGACATTCTTGATTAACTGCACCGATACCAACACAAACTACTAACCTACTTTATGTCAAAATGCATATATAAGTTTAGCATGCAGCACACTGGGAGTTGTGGGATTCTGACAGCAGGGATTATGTGTGTTGCTAGGAAACTATCTCTCACACTTACTTATTTTTGGAGTGCCAGTATTTGCAATGTATTTCCTCGTTTAGTAACCTTGTTGCTGGATTATCAAGATTGAATTAGGATCAATACATTCCTTTCTAAGGCACACACACAATCTTGTTCAGCAATTAGAGGAATTTATCCTGATTTCCATCAGCCTGCTGTAGCACAGGAAGCACTTTTAGAAACACATTTTAAGCTTAACGTTTAATTATGATTGTCAAGCCCATAATAATGAGCAGCAAAGCTTAATTTCAGTTCTTTCTAATAGTCATTACTGTCTGTTCTAATCAGGTGTTCAACCAAAGTTCCACTTTTGACAGATTTGATTTACTCTTTTCTTGGCTCACAGCCATGTTGGCATAATTTCCTGCTGGAAGATATTATTTCATCTCCACTGAGAAATACAACTCCTCCAGTCAAGGTGTCCCCCAGGGTTCTGTTCTTGGCCCGCTCATTTTCATAATCTGCAGACGTTTTGTCATCAGTCATCCTGGTCTAAGTTATCACTGCTTCGCTTATTTATTTTACCACCTGTTCTGATACACAACCTCCCACTCACATTGGCCAATGGCCCTGGGATTTTCGTTAACTTAAAGCGAACAAATCCAAACTTAAAATTTAAAACTAAGTAGGTTTTGTATACTGAATTTGAAGTTTTTGTCAAACTTCCTAGATGTCACCCTCTGTTTACATGAACTCTACACCTAATTCTACAGCTCTTAAAACTCCCAAGTGTCCGACCCTTTCTCAACCCGGTCTATAAATAAATCCTATTATTGTTATTATGCAAATAACCTTGGCACATTGCATGTGGTTACATCCCTCATTCTTCTGAATGGGAGATTTGCAGTTGGCACAGGATTTGGAGTTGGTGAGTAACCACAGGCAGTTGGCAGCATCTTCATACGCCTCACTTACACCTGCCACTGAAATGGAAAAAGACAAAAATAAATATGCTTGAGGTCCAAAACCACTTACTTCAGGTACTTCAGGAAATTTATGAAGTGCAAGTGTACAGCAAGACATGCTCACGTTCTTCTGGTTTCATATCAGTAACTTTCTGGAGCCACATCTTCCATGTTTGGCAGTCACATGGTTCATGGGCCTCTCCTTGACACTCCCTATGGGGAGAAACATCCATGTCATCTTTAGCATGGATTGAAATTACATTTATACTGAATATATAATGACTGTTCTATGCATTTGTTTGAATGTCTTTGGGGGGATATGTCAGTGTGTGTCAAACAGGAGCAAAGATTAACCTATTCTAAGATATTACCTTGGTGTAATGTAACAGATTTTTGTGTGTTCCTTCCTTGTCTATGTTTATATATGATAACTTTACTGTTAAAAGCTATTAGTTACTAGTTAATTAGTTAAAGCAATTAGTAATAAATAAAGTGATGGTAACTAATAACCTTAACTTATCTGATTTTGATTAGAATGCAATAATGTGCACCTCTTGTAAAGTTGCTTTGAAATAATAATTATTGTGAAAAGCGCTATACAAATAAACTTGAATTGTACCCTACAGGTTTGGAGGCTTGAGATGTTTAATATTTAATTTTATTTCCCTTGCTGCCCAAGAATCCAGTCAGAAAACCAGTAGTTAAAACACAACACTGGTAGGCTGTTGACCACAAACAACATTAACCACATTTCTAAGAGAATGCTCTTCCATATTAGATGTAGTCCATACTCACTCAGACAGATTAAATGTTTATATATGTGTGTGCATGCGTGCGTGCGTGCGTGCGTGTGAGAGAGAGAGTGAACAGGGTGTTTTGACTCAAATATAATGCTCAGATCTGGCACAGGCAGTGATGAGATACGAGCCCACTGTGTGGGTGTGTGTATATGTCTATGTGTTTGTGTGTTAGGGACATAAGGACCCGAGCTGTGGGAAAGAAAAACTCGGCCAGCTGCATCACCAGAGACCACTCAGAGTAGAGCAAATATACAAACACACATGTTCTTTCTTCAATATATATATATATGTGTGCGCGTGTGGCACACGTAAATATGTCATTAAAAATGTCTATAATAGAAAGGAATGTGTGTCCTTCAAAAAACAAGGACTGGCAATACTATTGAAATATTCTGAATTTGAGCCCTATAAATCATGTCCTAGTGAGATGGTGTTTATTTTTTGAAAATCATAAATTCCCTCTCGTCTTGTGAGATTCGTATTAGTGACTGGCACTGACCAGCAGAAGAGATGACCCTTGCCACAGTCCACAGCAGGGGCCTGGAGGCGAGGAAAACTGAGCGGGTCGGAGGTGCTGGCACCAGGTCCCTGTCCAGCCAATCGCACTGCTCTATCACAGCCAGCCCTCGGGCACCACCGGATGGCAGGATTATTCTCTACAAATGCCTGAGGGACAAGAAGGAAAAACAGTGAAGAAAAGGATAGAAAAATTGAGGAAGTATATTGAGGAAGTATATAACCCGGTTAATACTGGTTTCTTCAGAAAACTGTTATTTACTCATTGATGCTGTCATTCATAATTTTTTATTACTTTGCTCTTTGCAGTTCTCTGGTTCTAATTGGCCAAATGAAGAACAGCCGAATCGTTTTGTATAGAAACTGCTGAACTGTGTATCTGACTATTTCCCATGGCAACATGCTATTTTCATAAAACAGGCTTTGACTTAAAACGGCCCCAGAGGACTTCAGCACTAATTTCCTCAAAGCAAGAAAATAGATTCAATACTCATAAAAACAACAAAATGGTAAGTGATACAAAGAGCTAGATGAGAGATAATAAAATAAAGGAAAATGCTTTTGTAGCAAATATATATGCTAATTACCTGCAGGTTATGATTCACCCTTTCAGAGCTAAATAGAAGGTTGCCTTACAATATCCATAGCAATGGCATTTTTTTAAATATTATTTTACTGTATTACACTACCATTCAAACGTTTTGGGTCAGAAAGTTTTTTCTAAAATTTTAAAGAAATATTCCACTGATCAACAAGGTTACATTTATTTGATGTAATCCATTATTACACCACTCCTCAGCATAATTTGACTTTACAAAATCCTTTTTTTTTCTTTTTTCAGGAACAATGTTTTAATATACCAAACATTTGCACGCACAAACATTTTCAGTCACTTTTGATCCTTAATAAAAGTATTTTTATTTTATTTTTTTAATATGAATGACTCTGTACATATTGCATAATGCTTGATTTTTCGTAACAAATGCTTAATATCAATACAATATCAATATAATAGGAACTTAAAAACATTTTTCACAAATCACATATTTATCATTTTGATAAGCACCTGCATGTAGTAGGCAGGAAAATGTACCATTCATCTCACTCTGCAATAAAAGGAGCAGCTGGCTGTACATTATTCTTAACATTATTCTTATTCTTAAATATACATTCCTCAACTTACTTCCGTCGCGTAATGTTTGCCTATTAAACAAACCAGAACTAAACCATTTTGTCCTTTCTGGATCATCTGATTTACTGAGTCTTGTTATGATTCTGGGATGCGAGTTGACCAACAGCTTGAGAATCCCTCAGTACACTCTGACACTGAAAATGAGCTCACACACTCCCCTGTAAAAGATTCGAAATCCCCATAACAGCATAATCATGAGATTGAAACTACGCCATTGTTTTCATTTACTTCAACCCTCTCAGTTCTTCAACCCTCTTTTTAATACATGCTTCACTAGACAGACAGGTATGACATAAAACCAAAAAACAATAGCAATAGTAAAGAGTAAACATAGTCTGCATTTTTCCATTTCAATACTTCACCATTCAGGACACAATCCGACAAAACACAAACTCCACTGAGGACTGATCGGTGTGATTGGAAAACCATTTATAAAGTCAGAATCAAAAATCGAAGTTTAATGTTGACTTGAAAGCTATGAAATGAAATTTATCTTCATTTTAAAAGTCCATATCAGAAAATAATAGGATTACAGTGGCATCTATGCGCACAGTTAAGACTAATGTGCAACTGATCATGTAATTATACCTTGATGTCGAACTGAAGATAACGTTTGTCCATCTCTTTAGACACGATGCTCTCAATGACCTCGACAGGAACCAGCTGGAAGCAGTCATAGGCTGGGCAGAAGATATTATGGGCCTCCCCTTCCTGAATCTTCAGATTTAAGAAACTGTCCAAAGGAAGAAAAAAAACACACATGACTGTTATACGATGTTACAGCAGTAGTGAGAACTCACAGTGTGACTAAAATACTGAATGAAAAAAAATCTCACCTTTCCCAGCACCCCCTGCAGAACTCGTGACCACAAGGAATATCAACAGGCTCTTCAAACATGGAGGCTGCACACATACAAATACCGCACTAAGGAGGGAAAAAAACGACAACCTTAATGTGAATATATCAGGTTTATATACAAAAAAACACATTCTGCACAAATTAAGCTGTATAAAATAGATGAACAATTTAAGGTGCCACTATTAAATGGATTATAACTGGTTCATATTTTGGTTTGCAGAGTCCCTAACAGCAGGCTGGTATGCATGCATTCCTTTAATAACAAACGGCTTGTCAATCCCACATTGTAGGGTAGTTTGCTATAGCAATCATTCGTAAAATCTAAGGAACACAGCACAAGGTTGGGGCTAAACTGATGTGGTATTGTCGTGAAAATGAACTTTAGCCATTGATTCCTCACAGCCTTGTATTTAGGCAGTAAAGAAAAAAAGATTTTCCCTCAGAGCACAGCATCTTTGCGTCATGATGCAATTCCATCCTCCACAATCTCCTACAGTGTTTGAGGGGAGTTCAAGTTTTCCTAGGTCTGTGAGTGCAGAAAGTGCAAGGTTTCATTCAGACGTCATGACGATGTGGTTAAATATCCACTTGGATGAGGATTCATATTAAAGACTCTGAGTTGACTCTTTCTTTTTGAGAGTCCAGAACTTTATACATGGTGCACTTTTAGCTTAACCGGACATTTTCATCCACTTAGAGCTGTGTTACACAGTGCATGAAAGGTCATATATTCAACAATCCATAATAGGGACACAGCAAAATCACATCTGGCTGCTTCATTTTATGAGAAGACATTCATTAAAACTCCTCATGCCTATTCAATGATTATCAGGTTTGTTCCTGACTAAAACTATGGCTTTATTGAGAAAGTGGTGATAATGCACTGAAGGAACCCATTTTTAGATTACAATGTCTGTATTGATACATGAAAGAAACTATTGTGTAACAGGAAACTGAATCTGATCACTCATGAACCCAAGCTCACTATAAGGATTAGTTCACTCAAAAATGAAAATTCTGTTATTAACTACTCGCTCTTATGTTGTTCCATTCCCCTGAGACCTTCGTTCATCTTTGGAAAACAAATTATGACATTTTAGAGGAAAACAGAAAGCTTCCTCATCCTTCATAAACAGAAATGGTCACGAGACATCTAAAGTCCAGAAAAAAACAACCAAAAGCTTGTCAAAACATTCAGTATGACTTCAGTGGTTCAACTGTAATCATCGGAAGCTCCATGAATGCTTTTGTGAAGCCAAAATTTGTAAATATGACTTTTTTCATTAAATGTCTTCTCTTCGGCGTCAGGTCAAGGTGTGAGTTTACAACGGGCAATATGACAACAGCCAACATGCAAGGGTTTAATTGTCTGTAGTAAACATGCACTATAATCTGACACAGAAGACATTGGCCAACAAAGTCAATGTTACTATTTTTTTTGGTGCACAAAAGTGTTCTTGGAGCTTCGTGTGATTGAAGTCATACTGATTCGTATGACTGAAGTCACACCGTACCACTGAAGTCATACTGAATGTTTTGACAATGTTTTTGGTTGTTTTTTCTGGACTGAACAAGTTATGACAGCTGGAGGATGAGCAAGCTCTCAGATTTCTCTAAAACATCTTAATTTGTGTTCTGAAGATGAATGAGAACTTAAACAACATGAGGATGAGTATTTAATAACAGAATTTTTATTTTTGGGTGAACTAATCCTTTAAAGCATTTTGAAAATATAACTGGGTTGCAAGTATATGTCAAAATCTACTTTTTAAACAAATTTGTAATCTTAAATTTCACTTCATAATGTAAGGCAAAAATACATATCTGCTATCTGATTATCAGAAGCACATGATGCAGGAAAAGCAAGTTTAAGATTCATATTTCAGCAGTACAAATCATGGAACTCATATTTTAAGCTTACAAAAAATGATTTGTTATTATTAATCATTGATAGTCAACTGCCAAAAAAAGTACCAAATGTCAAAGAAATGTGTGTTTTTGTTACAATTACTGTCTTTGGATAGTATTTATTATTATCATAAATTTAGTTTGTTTCCTGTTTGTTTGAATTCAGTTTGAGAATAGAACCTATGTAAAGAGTAATGTACCAAATCCACTTGTTTTATACAGTTAAAATGGACTGAAGTTCAAAAAAATGTTCTTTGTCTTGTATGCTTTAATGTTCACAAATATATAATGTTGACAATATATATGTGTGCATAGTTCTTACATTAAAGGGATAGTTCACCCTCCATAAATTAGATTTGCTGTTAATTTATTTGCCTGTAAATGTGTATTTGTAATTAATTTATTTTATATTAATTGTTATTTATTTATTTGCCATTAACTTGCTTTTGATCAATTGCAATGACTCATGGTTTCTGCTTAAAATCACTAATGTTCTACTGAAAATAAAAAAATCAAGTACATCTCAGAAGGTCTAAGGAAGATTTAATTAACAGCAAATATTAATCTTGGAGTGAACGGTCTCTTTAACATCTAACCCTACTTACAAAAAACGTTTCTCACTCAATGTGCTGCTGAAATAATAATTTACACAGTGACTTTATAGCCTGTTTTCATCAATCAAATAAACAGACACCACTAACTCAATGAATAATGAATATATAGGCTAATATAGAGTAAATAATTAGCAAAATGCTCTTCTAAAGAATGTGGACACTAAATGCTTCCCTGAGATGAATGTAATCCTACGTGACATTGTTTACAAGCTGTTGTATTGATGTCTTTTCACAGTTAAAACTCTGATTAAGTGATCAGATGAGAAGCAAGCTGTTGATTCATGTGTATTTTGTGCTAGCGACTAGCGACTTTCAAAACAGGTTCAAAATCTATTTTATATTGGAGTGTGAGAGAGAGGTAAGGATAGAAGATGGTAAGAAGATTTGTGTGTCAACATTTTGGTTTTCTGCTGAAAATAAGAAACAGAAAAAAAAATTCTGTGCAAATGCATCCATCATTGCACCCTCATTCTGAAGTAATAATCGTTCAGTAGCCTAGATCTAGAAAACACGAATATTGGACCAAATGTAATCCCTCACCAGGGAGTGATCGTCATCAGCAGGGGTCAGGCTGATCTCGTCCGGTGAGGTGATGGATGAGCGGGTGGTGCGAGGTGTACGGGGTGAGGGCAGGGTGTCCCAGGTGTTGTAGCCTCTGGGTGGAGGAATGGGCATCTGAACACCCGAACGCTGGCAGCAGTCTTCAGCATTAGACATCCAAGCTTCCAGCAGTTTCTCCCTGTCCCAGTCTAAAAGTCAAAAAGGACAATTGGGTTCATGAAGAGTCACACCAACTCTAAAAATACACATTCCTTCACCTATCAAATGCCTTTTTTCAGCTAGAATTTACAGCTGATTTAACCATTTCAACAAAGCAGTCATTTCAAAACTTCTCTATTCTATAAAGTGTGTATTTTTTATAATCTTTGATAATTTATTTTTTTTAATAACGGGCTGTAAAAAATAAATAAATAAATAAATAAAAAAAATCAAGAAAATAAAGCTAAACATTCACAAACCCATTCACAAAACAAACCTTAAACCAAATTAAACAAGCCAATGCAAACAAAAGTACAAAAAAAAAAAAAAAAAAAATAATAATTTTAAACCCCCCAAGTGAATTCAAAAGTGAAACAAGAACAAACTAAACAAAAAACTAGACAAAAATAAAGGAAATTAATTAAAACAAAAAACTAAACAAAACCAAAATGAAACAAAACAAACAAAACTAGACAAAAATATAAACCGAAACAAAGCAAAAACCAAACAAAACTAACAACTCAAAACGAAAACACAGGAACAACATGAACATTGCTAAAAAAAAAAGTGCTTAATCACTTAAACACACACTGAGAGCCTATACTAGATTAACACAAACTTTATTCATATAAAGGACTAGAGGAAAAAAAATCTAACAAGATGTTTTCCCACAGGACATAAGAACACTTGTTTGTCAACATTAAACCTACAGTCGTGGCCAAAAGTTTTGAGAATGACACAAATATTAGTTTTCACAAAGTTGGCTACTAAACTGCTTTTAGATCTTTGTTTCAGTTGTTTCTGTGATGTACTGAAATATAATTACAAGCACTTCATACGTTTGAAAGGCTTTTATCGACAATTACATGACATTTATGCAAAGAGTCTGTATTTGCAGTGTTTGCCCTTCTTTTCAGGACCTCTGCAATTCGACTTGGCATGCTCTCAATCAACTTCTGGGCCAAATCCTGACTGATAGCAACCCATTCTTTCATAATCACTTCTTGGAGTTTGTCAGAATTAGTGGGTTTTTGTTTGTCCACCCGCCTCTTGAGGATTGACCACAAGTTCTCGATGGGATTAAGTTCTGGGGAGTTTCCAGGCCATGGACCCAAAATTTCAACGTTTTGGTCCCCGAGCCACTTAGATATCACTTTTGCCTTATGGCACGGTGCTCCATCGTGCTGGAAAATGCATTGTTCTTCACCAAACTGTTGTTGGATTGTTGAAAGAAGTTGCTGTTGGAGGGTGTTTTGGTACCATTCTTTATTCATGGCTGTGTTTTTGGGCAAAATTGTGAGTGAGCCCACTCCCTTGGATGAGAAGCAACCCCACACATGAATGGTCTCAGGATGCTTTACTGTTGGCATGACACAGGACTGATGGTAGCGCTCACCTTCTCTTCTCCGGACAAGCCTTTTTCCAGATGCCCCAAACAATCTGTCCCTGATGTTTTTTTGCTGCCCTTCTTGACACCAGGCCATCTTCCAAAAGTCTTCGCCTCACTGTGCGTGCAGATGCGCTCACACCTGCCTGCTGCCATTCCTGAGCAAGCTCTGCACTGGCGGCACTCCAATCCCGCAGCTGAATACTCTTTAGGAGACGATCCTGGCGCTTGCTGGACTTTCTTGGACGCCCTGAAGCCTTCTTAACAAGAATTGAACCTCTTTCCTTGAAGTTCTTGATGATCCTATAAATTGTTGATTTAGGTGCAATCTTAGTAGCCACAATATCGTTGCCTGTGAAGCCATTTTTATGCAACGCAATGATGGCTGCACGCGTTTCTTTGCAGGTCACCATGGTTAACAATAGAAGAACAATGATTTCAAGCATCACCCTCCTTTTAACATGTCAGGTCTGCCATTCTAGCCCAATCAGCCAGACATAATGATCTTCAGCCTTGTGCTCGTCAACATTCTCACCTGAGTTAACAAGACGATTACTGAAATGATCTCAACAGGTCCTTTAATGACAGCAATGAAATGCAGTGGAAAGTTTTTTTTCAGTTAATTAGAAAGTTAGTAATCAGAAAGTTAATTTTCATGGACTATGCAATTCATCTGATCACTCTTCATAACATTCTGGAGTATATGCAAATTGCTATTATAAAAACTTAAGCAGCAACTTTTCCAATTTCCAATATTTATGTAATTCTCAAAACTTTTGGCCACGACTGTACTAGTTATGGTTGGTGTACCCCTACGAAGGTTATTTTAGTAAACAAAAAGTAAACTAAGATTAAAATTATTGGTCAAAAAACTATTTCTTAACTGAAATAATATAGAATGTTCACAATAAGTGCGAAACTGAAACTAAATGAAACTAACAACAGTCACTGAAAAGTTAGCTGAATTAAAATACTAATTATAAATAATAATTGTTTTCAGAATTAATAAGCACTCATTCTGTGGTGGAAAATCTGACCCGCGGCTGTTTAGAGAAATACCTGTAGATGATGACGCTTTTACAGACATCAGGCAAGTACATTATTATATACACAAACATCTTAAAAATAAAACCAGTGTTCTGTCTTTTCTCCATCTGTGAAAAAAATGTAAACTAAGCATGTTTTACTACATTTATTATCTTTAAAATGAACTTTGACTGAATTCTTCATAATTTTGCTATATTTGTAAGGAGTGTTTGTTCAAATTATAATTTTTTATTATTATTACTAAGAGGTTTGCACAAGAGTTAATGAAAGCTGTGCAAACACAAAATTTTGCTCATGTCGACAAACTAAAACAAACTAAAACTAAATAAAACATGTACTAGTTAACAATTAAACTAAACTAAATTCATTAAAACTAAAATATAAAACTAAATAGAAATGCGTTCACAAAATAAAAGATAAACTAAAACTAGCAATACCATTAATGAAAAAACTAAATCTAATCTAAAATTTATAGAATTTGTAAAATAGTATTGAATAAAAACTAATTAAAAAGTGCAAAACTATCATAACCTTGACTCATACATGAGAGAAACAAAAAAGGTGAAGTATGTGATTAGGAATAATAAATAAACATTAAACGCATAAAAGCGTAAATAAAGAAAAAAGGTTTAAGCTCCAGTTTTCGGCAACCAAAACAAAGGTTCCTCTTTCTCTAGTTCAAGGCTACACCATGGTATGGTGACATAAAAAAAAGGACAAAAACTTAGGAACAAATTAACTTGTCGATCAGCATCAATAAAGATGGCTGGGTAAAAAAAAAAGATAAGAAATACCAATAATCAAAAAACAATCCAGGAGACAAACTCCAGACAATCCTGGAGTTAGGTTCACTTCCAGAATTAGGTCCATTACAAATGTAGTCATTGGTTCAGATGTGTAATGACGTCCAACATCCCACCCTCCTGTGATCCATTGTTTGTCTGTGTGTATTCAGAGCTAGTGAGCAATGAACTTTAAAAATAAAAATATAAAAACGACATTTAACTAATGATAAAATAACTACTGGAGTTAATTAATGAATTAATTTAAACTTGCCCAGCCCTAATTATATGTATGTATGTATGTATGTATGTATGTATGTATGTATGTATGTAT
>CAIGQV010001633.1:3893793-3909464 GCA_903798115.1 Danio jaintianensis | reverse complement strand
ATGTATGTATGTATGTATGTATGTATGTATGTATGTATGTATGTATGCATGCATGTATGTATGTATGCATGTATGTATGTATGTATGTATGCATGTATGTATGCATGTATGTATGTATACCTAACTCCAGACAATCAGGATAGATTCAACAGTTCAAAGTCCATGGCAAACCACAAAACCAACTACATCAAAATAAAAGCTACTAAAACAAATTATCCAAACGAAAACCCAATATCTGCTACTCCAACTGTTTTGTAATCTACTGTATTTACTCTCGTAATTTTAGGAGTCAAAAGTGTGAATTTGGGTTTAAGTTTAAAACGCAGCTAGGCTGCATATTTGAGCCTGGGCTGTTGGTCTCCAGAGAGGCCGTGGCAATAATAGCAGCGCGCATGAATCAGAGCTCTGCCCTTTTCTCCCATGGGCTCTAGTCATCTGGAACAAGGCCTGCTAGACAGCCTGCTCACATAATTGGAGATTATTAAAGAAAGCACTGATCCAATTATGAGTCTTGTGCCAGAGAGTTTAGCAGCTCTAAACAGGAGTGCTCTTGTAAAATTAAGGAGAAGGAAACATCTTGGTCTGCTTTGCGAGCATGAATGCTTTTTTACGTTGCACAGCAAAACACCTTAAGGAATTTTTTTTATAGAATTTCTTCAGAGACAATATCATACCTGTGTCCTATGGGTGTTTTAAAAAGTACATGAAGCTATTTTTTAGCTAAGTTAGGAACTTGTAGGGCTGCGTCAGAATAAATCTGTTCCATGCAGGAGTAGGCCTGCATGGAACACACACAGAGTTCGTGCCCTTGTATAGTTGTTAAATAGCAGAACCATTATATTCAAAGAAGCTTTGCAAACATTCAAATCAAGTTATATGCCTTGTCAGCTTTTTAAATCGAATGGGATTTGAATGAAAAACAATCCTGAAACGGTGCTGAAGAAGTATAACATTCTCAATTTTCAAATATGAAATTGGATCATAATAATATGTAAAGTTTGGTCATTTGGTTTAAACTGGGATTTTTGGCATCTTTTATTTACTTTCATGACACTTATGGATCTCATGACTTTTTATCTCGGTGAGAAAAAAAGACTAATTAAAGATTTGTTCCCACAATTTAATTCAAACCCACCATTTAGTTCTCATTTTAATTTAATCATGCGTGCAATGTTTTATATTCATTAGTTGTTTAACAATGTCAAAGCTATATAATATATTTATCTGTTCCATAATAATTGGCAAAATTACAAAATAAAAATCCCAAAAGAGAAAACAAACTAAAATAAATGTCAAGGAAACAAAGCAAAACATTTACAAAATACAAAAACAAAACTAATCAAAACCCAAATGAGAACAAAACCAAAAAGGCAAACAAACTAATGCACAATGCAAACAACAACTATAGAAAAAGAAAAAAAACAATTATTACAAATAAACCAAACAAAAAACATAATCAAAACAAAGTGAAATTATAAAAAATTAATTCATTCATTTTCTTTTCGGCTTAGTCCCTTTATTAATCTGGGGTCGCCACAGCGGAATGAACCGCTAACTTATCCAGCATATGTTTTACGCAGGGGATGCCCTTCCAGCTGCAACCCATCACTGGGAAACATCCATACACACTCATTCACACACATACACTACGGACAATTTAGTCTACCCAATTCACCTATAGCGCATGTCTTTGGACTTGTGGGGGAAACCAGAGCACCCGGAGGAAACCCACGCGAATAAGGGGAGAACATGCAAACTCCACACAGAAAGGCCAACTGACCCAGCCGAGGCTCGAACCAGTGACCTTCTTGCTGTGAGGCGAACGTGCTACCCACTGCGCCACCGTGCAGCCCATTATAAAAAATTATAAAATACAATTAGATTAAACAAAAAACAAACAAAAACAATCCAAAGTGAAATAAAAAAAACAAACAAAACCGTGAAACAAAAGTAAAAAAAAAACTAGACAAAAAACAAAAAGCAAAAAATTAAAAATAGTAGATTAAACAACAAACAAAAAAACACAGAAAATCAAACCAAAGTGACACAAAACTAGACAAAAAGCTAAATAAAAGCAAAGCAAAAAGTAAGCCACTCAAAATGCAAACAACAAAATAAAAAACAAAAAACACATATACAAATACTAATTACAAGTAAATTAAACAAAGACAAACAATAAAACAACTAGACAAAAAAAAACTAAAGCAATAGAAATACAAAAAATACAACTAGATTAAACAAAAAGCAAACAAAACCAAATCAAAGTGAAACAAAAACAAACAAAACTAGATAAAAAGCTTGATAAAAGCAAAGCAAAAAGAGTAAAATGCAAAACAAAACCAGACAAACCAAAACCAAACAAAACTCACAATATAAAACAAAAACAAACAAACAAATAAAATTTGATTATAAGAAAAAAATAATCTAAACTTAAGCACACGCTTACAGAGACCCTATGCTAGATTAACACAACATTTATCCATATAAAGAACAATTTTTTTGTTTGGTCATGTTTACATCAAATACAGTCCAAAGCAAGTGAGACTTTTTTACCCATAATTTACCCATTTTTACCCATAATTACATCGGGGCCTGCCAACAGACAACAGCAGTCAAAATATCTTTAAATACAAAACATAATCTTACCGTGAGCCCTTAGAAGAGCCTCTGCAGTGAAGAGAGGAGCTTGCAGCATGTCTGCCGTCTCTACGATAAGCATGTCCTTCAGTCTCCTGAGGTCCTGCACTCGCAAACCTTCATAAAACTGAAACAAACACATTTTTACAAGTTAATCACAAAGTCCAACAAAAAGCAATCTGATTCAAACTCTTAAAAACTGTATTCACCCTATTCTTCACGTACGAGCGGGTGCAGCCATTTGAATCTTTTTGGCTCGAGACTTCCGGTCTCATTCACTTCCATTCATTTTTAGACGTTAAAAACAGCTCGTTCTGCTGCTTGATGTTGCAAACTGTTATTTTCTTATTATATTGTTCTGCTTTGTCTGTATAATCATGCAAACACTTGTTTGTAGAGCAAGTAGTTTGACCATTTTCTGCGGCTTATTATTCCTAGTCATTTCTCCCATAGGCAGCTGAATCGGAAGTTCTAAAACAATCGCAAAAACGAGCACACTTTCGCATTGAAGAATAAGGTCAATACAGTTGAAGGCAAATTCAGTTGAACACCAAATCATTCAAAGTTGGGACAGTATGGAAAACGCAAATAAAAAAAAGAAAGTGGTGATTTCCAAATTTACTTTGATTTGTATTTCATTGCAAACAATATGAACAGAAAATATTTCATGTTTTGTCTGGTCAACTTCATTTCATACATCAAAAGTGGGCCGAGGAGCGCCAGTTTGCCAACAAATACGTGAGCAATTACTAAAATTTTTAAAAACAATGTTCCTCAAAGAAATATAGAAAGACATTTGGATATTTCACCTTCAACAGTGCATAACATAATTAAAAGCTTCAAGGAATCTGCAGGAATTTCCGTGCGTAAAGGACCTTCTGGACACTGTTAACATAGGGCTTCCTTTTGGCACAGTACAGTTTTAACTGGTATTTGGGGATGTAACTACATATTGTGGTACTTGATAAAGGTTAACGAAATAAATTAGAAATTATTAAAACTATTATGTTTAAAAATGTGTTGAAAAAAATTATTCTCTCTAATAAAACAGCACAAAATATCACAGTAGGGCTAATTGTTTTGGCTTCAACTGTATATTAATGGTTGAAATTTGTCACATCTGGACACTAGGTCTTTGTGGCCAATGTTAATTTCACAAGAAATTCAGGAGTTTATTTGGAGATCTCACCTCCCTGCGGTCTAAGGCTGCATATTCTGCCTCGATATCCTCTGCATTGGGGTCAGTGGAGAAGACCATTTGAGACTCCAAACCGAGTGCAAGCTCCTTATGGTGCTGCCTTTCTGCACAGTCACACGGGGTCTCCTTGTTCTCATTCTCTGCAAACAGGTCTGCGCCACGTTTCACCAGAAACTGCAGAGAAATTCAAGATGGAAACAATGTTGATACAATGGAAAGATCAATAGAGTTAAAGAGGTCATGAAACGATGAATATAAATTTTCCATGATCTTTTGAGCTAAAGGATTAGTGAACTAAGACAACATACCGCACCTTTCAGTGCTTCCCAATTAAAAGTGACTATCATTTTTTGCCAGATTTCTTTTTCATGAAATGTTGGAGAATAAAAATTTATTAGTTAGAGGTTTTGTGTTCCAGTAACAGTGTTTTGTTTTCATGTTTGTATCTTGAAATGTTTTTGTTTTTTTGTTCTGAATCACATTGCCGTTCATTTGCTTTTTCGGTTTAGAATATAACTGATCCTTTAACAGTCATGCCCATGTAATGAGGATGTTTATAAATCGGAATTCAAAATATTGCTATTTTATGTGGGTTTTTTTTACTGATATTAAATTATAATATAATTTAAAACTGAACAGTATTGATATAACTTTATAATGAATGTTAAATAATATAAATTACTTGTATATATTTGCGTACTAAAACATTTACATTTTAATTTCCAGGTTGTATAAATTAGTTAATATTAGTTCATCTGTTATTGCCTTGTTCATACTGTAGGTAGCTTGATAGTTTATGACTTTAATCTTCTCAAGTTTCTCAATAAACATACTATCTTAGAAATGTGTTTTTTTCAGTGAATTTCATAGATTTCTCCAAACAGATGCACAAGTTTAATCATCTCTATTGTCAAAATAAACATTTCATCCAGGATTTTCAAATGTCACAGATCAAGGGCGGGCGGGCATGCATGTATGCATGCATGCCCATACATGCATGCATGCCCATACATGCATATACATACATACATGCATACATACATGCATACATACATACATACATACATACATACATACATATAATTAGGGCTGGGCAAGTTTAAATTAATTCATTAATTAACTCCAGTAGTTATTTTATCATTAGTTAAATGTCGTTTTTATATTTTTATTTTTAAAGTTCATTGCTCACTAGCTCTGAATACACACAGACAAACAATGGATCACAGGAGGGTGGGATGTTGGACGTCATTACACATCTGAACCAATGACTACATTTGTAATGGACCTAATTCTGGGTTCACATCAAGGGTGGAGCACCGTGTCACTCATTCATGCTTACTCGCAAGATGTTTTTCACTTCAAGCTAATTTTCTACTCGAGTTGAATTACTTGTGCGAAAGACACAGTTAAGGCGAATTAAACTGTATATTTGCCTACGTTCATGCGATTGCATTGATTTTGTATGTAACCCACTCACGCAAACACTTAAGTTTGCTTTGGGTGTGAACCCAGCATATACACTGCAGGCAGTGACGTTGAAATCTGAGAATGAACATCCTGAAACAAAGTAAAGATTTATTTTGCTGAGGTCAGTAAGGACTAGTGACCACTGTGTAGGCAGTGGACTCTGTAATTCTAATGACAGTTCATGCATAAAGCTCTCATCCATCAAGCTGGTTATCAGAGAACAGTGTGGTGCAAGGACAGGAACTGAGAACCACTGATGTAATGATCACTTAATTATCACTAAATGCCCTGGTGGTGGCAAATAGCTTTGATTTAAGATTTAATTTGATTACTTTAAAGTTTAAGTTAAGATTCAAAAGTTAATTTTCATTGTTATCAAGTAAAAGAAATACTTCTATAAAAAAACACCTCAAGTGTTTTTAAAATAAAACTGCACATTACACTACTTTTGAAATCATGCAATTAATCCTGATTAAAGATAAAAATTCTAATCGTTGCCCAGCACTAAGGATTATACTATGAATGACAAATGATTGATTGAATGAATGAATGAATGAATGATTGCAATATCTCCACACTCTGCCTTTAATCCCAGATCAAAATTATCTTGCTACACCATTTTTGGCATAGACAGATGATGTATCAATTTATCCCTGTTCTCTATATAGGGAATAATTAATGCATGAATGATTTGCGATATGAACCAAATTGGTGTTGTGATAGAAGTATGTGAGCTACAGTAGTGTTTTATACATGTACCTCCACACATGTCTTCATCCCTGAGGCAGCAGCGTAGTGTAGTGGTGTGTTCTTCTTGTTATCGGTGGCACTGACGTCAGCGCTCTCATATTTACCACGGTCTAGTTTGGCGCCAGTCCACTTCAGGATCATCTGGAGGCACTCAGCTCTCCTGCGTTCATCTTCATAAGGTCGGGCCAGTCGTGGCTGCAGAACCCCTTCAGAGAGCAGGATAAGTGGCCCCATGCACAACACATGTAGAGCCATCTCATTGTGCACGTTACGCTTGTTGGGGTTCCCATCCTTGCTGAAGAGGAAGGACCTGCGAAATAAATGGCAATGCAAGTTATGAATAAACGGTCAAATGTGATGACTTTCAACAAATATTATTAATAATAACAATATAAAATAAGAAAGATGAAATGTAGAACTGCAATTCATTTATCCAACAAAAAACCTAATAAAACATGACCAATAGTCTCTGAGGTTAATAATAAATATAAAAAACATTTAAAAGGACAAAAAATATATAAAACGTTTAAAGGCTAAATCCAATACGCAACGTTTTTCTGAAAATAAATGTTTCATGATTTATTCTATGATTTATCTAATTCTGACTAGCATTTTTTTATTGACAGTTTTTTTAAAAGAACAATTTAGTAGTCAGCAAAAGAACATTTAATTCAATAGGTCAATCTTATGCTGAAGTTAATATGATCAATGAATGGCATCACTTCAATCATTTAAATCAGAAATAAATAATTCCAGCAAAAACTGGTGCCATTAGCTGATGTAGTAGCTTCAGCATTAATCCACATGTAAGAACAGTAGGGTTATACATATATATTGATATCAAATCAATATAGTGATCAAATGGCTATGAAATGTCAAATGATGTGTCGTCTATTTGCGTAAAAAAAAGATACCTCCATAATATTTTTAAGATGCACTTTCATTTTGATGCTCTCCACTTGTTCATGTCCATCTATGCATGTATTCCAGTGTTAATTTCATCAATTAAAATAGATGTGAAAAATGTTTGCTGACAATCTTTTTTTTCCAAGACTAATACGAAGATAGGAAGGCATGGATATCATTAGATCACTAACAGTGACTACATCAGCATGCAATATGAGAGACTAAATTGTTGTGAAAAACATAAAAACTAACAAATATTAATTTGTTACAATCCACTGGACCACTGTAATGCTCTGTTCATTCATTGGATGAGCAGATCCAAAGTTTTCAGTCACATTATTGGCACAGCTAGCAGACCTATCAGGTTTCTGTTTGTATCAATTCATAGGCTATAAACATTTTTCATCCTGATTTGTTATTGGTGATACAAAAATGTACAATTCTCACACTTAAATTCAACTTTCAACTTAATGGTTATGTTATATACTTTGGTTGGCATTTGAGAGTTTATAAAAATGACTGGTCTATAAATCATATTGTATCATATTGTGACGGGACATATGATTCACGCTAAGGGTGTGACAAGATCTCGTATGAGGAGATTTCTCATCGAGGTGAAAAGTTGTCTCGTGAGTTGTGATGTTAGTTGTGATGAAGAAATTAGCATTGAAGATTGGAGGCAGGATTGGATTTGATCTGTAAATCAAGTGCTTTGCACACACCTGGCAACCCAGGCTGGCCTCGGTGTTGCGCTTGTCACTCGGTTGGGCATGCGGGTGGGTGTGACGTAACCGCCATTTTCACCGGAGTTTAGTGGGTGCCGCGTCCAACATAGGCTACAACTGCAGCCTCACACATTATGGTTCGTATCCATGCAATGGAATAGCACTTCAGATATGATGAAAGTCATAATCGTTGTAAACACAAATGGAATTAAGACATGGAGTATTCCTATTTTAGTCGCATTATTGAAGTGCAGATATGTAAATGCTGTAATCAAACTATTAACACCTTGAAGGACTTTTAGCCGCATTTTGCGAAAGGACATACACACCTAGCGAGTCAGTAAAGCACCACAGACACACACATCGCTAAGCGCGCAAACAAACACACACACACACACTCACTAAATGAACTGCTGAAGACGCATCGTCACATCATCATCACGAAACGCATGTTTATGCTGTCCGGGAAAAGCTGATTTTTTCCATTTTTTTTCAATTCGCGTGCGGTATCAAACTCCATTAAAACTACTCTCTCCTATCAGTCGTTACTTCATATTAGCATGATCGCATCCAGTAGCTCAGAGTGAGTCACGGGGCCTGGGGCATAAATGAAACTTGTTAAATGAAAGTGAAACTTATTTATTAAATTAAAAATTAAATACCAAAAATTACATATATATATATTTTTTTTAGTTCAGTGTGTGGAAAGAAGTTTGATTTCTCATGTGAAATTGTACAGGGGAGAAGCCAGTCAGTAGAGTTTATAGCTAAATATTTAGCAGTGTTTGCATGTCCTTTACGACATAGAATTCATTTAAATAGAAATAAAATACCATTCATTACAATGTTTTTAAAAAGCACGTAAATAGTTTTTTCTATTTTGTGATTATTTTGCTAATATTTAAAATTATATATAAAAAGATTATTTTCCATTCACATAGACTATTAGCAAAATATTTAGCAGTGTTTGCATGTCCTTTACTGCGTATAATTTATTTAAATAGAAGTAAAATAACATTTATTACAAGTTGATTTTTAAAAAAAAGCACCTAAATAGTTTAGCGATTTGTGATTTTTTTTTTCTCAGCTGAATTTCCATTCATATATTTCATCATTGAGGATTTCTTAAAACTAGGGCAAAAATCTCGTCTCGTTCTCGTGAACCCAATCTCGTATCTCGCCTCATCTCGTGGAGTAGGCATCTCGTCACACCCCTAATTCACGCCTTTAAAAAAGTGCAATTAGTATTTAAAAATGCAGGATTTTGCATTATTTTGTAAACAATACATTCAAATATAACTGACATTACAAGTAAGTCTACATAGCAAATAGGGCTGGGCAATCAATCGAAATGAAATCACAAACACGACTGTCATGTACATCTCATCAAGGAAGCACGGCTCGGTGATCAGTAGTAAATCACCTACGAAGGCCAGAGGGCGCTACAGATACCAACGAGGAAGAATCTCAGGAAATCCCCACAGCGTTATAAAATAGAACTAAAGATTTAACTGCTTTAACTGATTTAGTGTGACTAATAATCACAAGACTACCAAATTTTCTCACAGAAGGATTTATTTTAAACACTCAAGTTATGAAGTCAATTTGGAGTAAAAATGGCATTATATGTGGTATTTTCAGGTGCTTTCAGACCTAGCAGCATACAGCTGTAGTACACTGAGAAGCTACACAAACAGGTGTTACTAATCACAGAATTATCATCTTGATTTCATTATCATCCAATTACATCAATTTCGATTTTGAATATGATTTTGCATATGAGTGCACAACAACCATGTAGTAAATGCTGTGTTGTATATTCTGTTCCATCTGAAAGCACGTGCTGGATTTATACTAGAACTGGCTTACTGACACACTCACAAAACTTTCGACGAAACTTGACCACTTTCCCGATTTGTCTGAGGGTCAAAATATTTGTAAAAAGTCTTATACCTTAAAAAATACATTACTGTTTAAGAAAACTGTTTTTACTTCTTTAGTCTTTGTTGCTTCAAATAACAATTTTAAAACTGAACTAACATTGTCTTGTCTTAAAAAGATATAATTATGATATTGTATGACACAGATATTGAAGAGATTTTCTCAAATCATTGTACAACTGAATTTCAAAATGTATTTTAATAAAATATAAAATTCAAAATAATAAAACAAAAGAAATGACAACAAAATAGTGCCCCATTGACACATTATTTACAGTCAGAGATAAAATGCAGAAAACCAAAATAGTAAATATTACAGAAGAACCCATGTGTTACCTGAGTATGCGTGTCATGGCATGTCTGGCAGCGTAATGGAGCGGGGTGTTGTGTTGATACGGTTCCCCATATGAGGTATTGGGGTCTAGAGACTCTTTGAACTGAGGGTTGCCCTCGTAGAGCTGATAGGCCAGAACCTCATCTCCACTGATCAGTGCCTTGCGGAACTTGGTGGCTGTGTTCCCCATCTCTCGCTCGCCAGCTCTCCAGAACAATCAGACCTCTTCAGCCTGTGTGCCTACAGACAGCCGACATGGTGTGCTTCCTACAAAAACAAGACCAAAATGAAGAATGCAATGCAATAAAGTCAAAAGTAGCATAATTGTGACTTTGCCTGATGTTTTGTACAATGTCTCATGTACTCACTAACGATTTTATTTTTAAAACTACTATTCCAAAAAAATGGGCATTGGGCTGTGACTTTTATTTAGATTTTCCCACTCTGTAAGTTAACACATTGTCCAACAATGCTGTTGTTGTGTGGATGAAAGGCCAAGGCAATATTACACATTTGTGAATTGACCTAATTCTATTGCTGTGTGGACGGCATTTCTATTAGAAATGCTTATTGGACAGTGGGTTTTCATAGGGGATGAACATTTCGGTGAATTGTCCCCTGAAAGTAATTAAAATTAATTAAATTGTAATATACTGTAAGAAATGATAATACGTTTTGTATTTTGTTTGTTTGAATACAATTTACACTGATAATGGTGGGCTGCAATGTCAGGCAATGGTAAATATATGCACCAGAGACTGTTTGGCACATCTCAGTTTTTGTAATTATGTGGAAACAACTTCAAATTCTCTGTCATGCCAGTTACAGACAAGAGTCACCAGAATCTCTGTGTGCATGTTGTGCTGGTTTTGCTACTTCATGAATGGATCGCTACCATCCATTTGTGGTCCAGTCAAAAGTATCGATTTTAGTACTGAAATTTTTAAAACGTTAATTTCCCACTAACATTTGAGCACGTTCCTAAACATTGCTGATTGGCCGTTGTGTTCACGTGCTCAACAGAAATTATTGCGAATGGACGTGAAGGTCATCAGTTCACCACTCTTCACCGATGTTCATGAAGTGCAAAAATAGGGACACTGGAGCAGTTCAAAGTCGAACTCAAACTCAGATCTTGGAGGGCTCTGCACAACTTAGCTTTAACCCTAATTAAACAAACCTGGTCAAACTAATTGAGTCCTTCAGGATTGTTTGAATCCTTCAGATAAGTGTGTTGAAGCAGGATTGGAATTAAACTGAGTTTGACACCCGTTATTTAAAAGGCATGCACTGAAACAGGTCGCTGTGAACTGAGGTGTTTTTGACAGAGCAAAAATATGTTTATTTACACTACCATTGTGAAATTTAACCAAAGTAAGCAAGTAAGAAAGACTTTTCATTAAGACGCCAAAGAATAATTTCAACTTGTGTAAAATGGGAATCCAATGTCACCTTTGATATAAAAATATTTTGTAATATTACAAATGTCTTTACTGCTTTTGACAAATTTCACAATTTCCATTATTCCTAGCCCAAACTAGGGGTGGTAGTGTATTACAGTTTCCACAAAATACATTTTTGAGCAGCAAATCAGCATTAGAGAATGACTTCTGAGTGATCAGATCACACTGCAGACACTGTGACACTGAAATATGTTTGGCTCAAATAAATACATTCCTGGATAATTATTTTAAAAATCCTAGGCCATCACTGGGAATGTTATAACAAAGCAAAACTACCCAAAGCAAAAATTATCCTACTTAAAGATATATTAAATGTCTAACTGTTGCAAACACATGTAGTCAAAACCTGCAGGAGGATCAAGCCTGAAGTGCTTAATCTGGGCGAACAGACCACAACCAAACGGCACAAAACAAAGTCACGTGTTAAACCACATGAGAGAGGCCTGACAGAAGCAGATGCTAAACGTGTCCCACTTCAAATGCGTGCCCTTTAGTAGACCTGCGAGAGCGCAGCCACCTCTCAGAGCTGATCTAAAACCAGCACATGTACAAGAATCCCTGTCAACCTTCCAAAGAGGAAAATGATCACAGGTCTTGGATCAGAAGCAGACGGCTAATTGTCTCAACACACTGACTCATTCTCCACAGGAGCTTGTGAGGAAAGAAACAGACTTCCTCCAGGAACACTAGGGGCTTCCGGCTACCTCTGCCAACTGCTGTCGACCTACTGCGAGCAGGTTCTGTCGAGGGGCAGGATTCAGCAGGGCAAAAGTTATGCCCCCACAAATGCCATCTGTCAACATGGACACCTGAGGTATCAGTTGTAGTCATATTTACACTCGCAGTACAGTATATGCTTAAGATCTTAACAGACGCTAAAATAAGTAGGAACATTTCCAAAAACCGACACACAGACAGACAATCTCATGGGTGAAACACAACTCATCCGGCCTAGTTTCATAGCTAACCTTTTTTGTGGTGGGTCTTGGGTTGGTTTATATAGAGCGATAAGTGTGAACTATATTTTAAAAAGGCATGTCAAAGCGTTAAAGGGGAAGTGCACACAAATATGACAATTGGGTATCATTTATCGTTTGTGTTACTCTAAACCTGTATGGTGTTCTTTCCATTGCGAAACAGAAAAGGGATATACAAAATAGGGATGCACCAATGTGGACATTTTGGCAGATAACTCTCTATATTTGGAAGCTGATAACTGAAATATAGGCTGGTGAATACAAACCTTGATCTAACTTTTTAAGCCCGATAACAAAAAACAAAACAAAGAAATCTTTCAAGAACAATCTTTTACTAAATTCTTCTTCAAACAAACCCTGAAATCCTATTTTTCCATGGTGAAAAACTTCCACATTGCCAACATCTTTTCTTCCCCCTAGCATGATGTGCACGTCTGCTGTGTGTGACATGTCAGGTCATGTGGAAGACGCTAATCAAAACCCTTATGGCCTCAACACACATCTGAAGTCCATCAACCAGGGGAGGTAATCCAGAATTTATCAGCCAATAATTTATTTCGCTTTTGGTCCCATAATGCTAACATTAAAAACAAGCATTTGTCGACCAATACCAATATACTGTGCTTGCAAACAATACTTGATGCAAACAATATACTTGAGTGTTGGCAAACAAACGGTTTTGGTTATCAACGACTCCCATTGTATGCAGAAAGGCAGAAAGTAGGCTAAGTCACATTTGGAAGGACATGGGGATCAGTATCTCAGCCAAAGTTTAGCAAGACACCAAACCATAAAATCAATCATTAAACGACTGGAAATCAGAGAGTAACTTGATTATATCTTCACACATACACACTGTTATTCCTTTTACATCAAAGCGGCCCAGATCTGCAGGGCACTGTAATGCGCTCATCAGAATCATAAAAATATATTGCCATGGTAACCATTGTTTCCACCATAAAACAGCTGCTTCTCCCATAACACTTTGATCATTTCAAAACCTCTTCAAAAAAGTACACTTACATTTTTGTTCAACAGCTGGGATTTGTTTTTATCTTATGGGGGTTTTTCTCTCAATCTTAAAGAAAAACACATGAGCATAAAAGGACGTTCTTGAATGAAATTTCAATAAAGCTCAACAAATGTTTACAAAAAAATACATTATTTTGAAACAATAACTGATCATTTGTAAAGAAATATGCTGTGAGCTCCGAGATCATGAAAGGGTTATGAAACCCTAGACTAAATTTCTGAGATGTCAATAGATTTATTAGATCTTTCAGGATTTTTCGATTCAATGATTGCTGAATTGAACATAAAATCAAGCAAATGTGGCAAAAAAAATTGTGTTGAGCCCTGTAATTTTTAAAAATTGCAACAAATTTCCTGGATATTTTGAGCAGAACACTTTTCAAATTCCCACCACACCACAGAGCACATTCTGCATAGCTGGGGTCATCCGGTGTGCAAAGTCTCGTGTCGCCAATACTTGCTTCTCATCAAGTGTGTGATCTGCGTCATGTGACGCTATCGCAATGTGGTCTGTTTAAAGTAGGCCACAAATTGTAACAAATCGCTACACTTTTTACTATTGCATGCAGGGCCTAAAATGAACACTCACCAAGCACCAAATGCAAGTAAATCTAAACGCTGATACATATTTATAGCAGTGCCAGTAGCCAGTTGGTAAACTTTTTATGAATAAGACAATGTAGTGAGAATTACATTCAGTTTTGATAGATTTGCTTGTTCAGCATATCTGGCTGGGTCATGAACCCTGTTGACCAATCAGGTTCGATTCACCCTTCCCTACATGTGCTTTCCCAAGCTGTGTATTCATTAGATGTACACGCGTGTCGCATCTATAAGGGTGCATCTGATAAAACACAATTAAAGCACAAATTTGAAGAAATCTTTATTGACCTTATTATGCAATGCGGAAGTTTTAGAATTTCCGATTCAGTTGCCAATGGGAGAAATGACTAGTCATAATAAACAGCAGAGTGTGTTCATGACTATGTATAAAAAGTATATTTACGTAATAAGAAAATATCCTTTTGCAACATTAAGCAGCAAAACCAGCTGTTTTTAACATAGAAAAATTAATGAAAGTGATTGAGACCGCAAGTCTTGAGCCAAATAGATTCCAATGGCTGTGCCCGCTCATATGTGAAGAATAAGGTCACTACAATCATTTCAAAGCACCGCAATGTCCCAGTACAGAGAAGACAGATCTTAACAGAAAAGCACATCGGCTACTTATGGTTTTCATGTTTCAGGATGGAGTTTTCAAAATGTGGAGCGAGCGTGCAAGGTTCACAAGCAGCATTGGATGATATTATAATATCAACCATTAGAGTTTTTGACCGCCATCTTAATAAGTGACAACACAGAGAGAAACCTCTTTCTCAAACAATATACAAGGGCTGAATTAAACCGTTTCCACAGTGTAATGCTGCCAAATACATGCTTATGAGTCCAAATGCCTGTCTTGAAGTTTATTCTCGTCAATACTTTTTTGTCTAAAATGAAACAATCTGAAGACATTTTTCAGTCCTTAAAGTGACAGCAGCAGAAAACCCTTACTTTAGGAGAAATAGCCTTGTTTAATGAAGAAATAGCCTCCCTAAACAACAACAGGAATATAAAAAGGATAAAATAAGATAAGCAGACAAGGCAACCAGTGTAAAAGGAATTTAAATTACTAATTTATTAACTTATTTTTGTTTTTATTGTATTTATGCCATATAAGCAGCATTGACTATATTCATGGCAATACTTGTACTAATTATTCAATATATTGTACATAATAAATACAAATAACAACAATGAATTACACATTTCCAGTGAATAAAAAAGCAGGAAATGTAACTAATTATTAATAATAATTATAAATAACCCATGTCTGGTTGAACATATAATATTATTTTAGCAACTGTGTGACCAGTGGGATGAATGACTCTAGAGCCCTTCTGAGGATGAGAGACAATGGGTATGTGTGTGATTGGCTTTTAGTCTATGAAATTATTTAATTCACCATTCAAACAAAACTGGAGAAAAAAATAAACATTCTAAATACGGTTAGTTACTATAGTAGTATACTGTCTGTTTTAGCAAAAAGAGTTTCATGACCAAGAGTTTCTAATGTTCATTGGCAAGTTTGGCAAAAATGTAGTTTTAGGCCTTGATTGTATGCATCTGCCGTCATAAGCATAGCCTTCTCTCTCTCTCTCTCTCTCTCTCTCTCTCTCTCTCCCTCTCCCTCTCCCTCTCA
>CAIGQV010001633.1:3858180-3893783 GCA_903798115.1 Danio jaintianensis | reverse complement strand
CACACACACACACACACACACACACACACACACACACACACACACACTCTGCATCATTTCCATCAACATGTTAAAAGTACTTCGATGATGCGTTAGGTGTATATTATAATTCAAGAGACTAACATCAAGAGCGGTTTATAAAATGTCCAGTTAAGCTGTAAAATTGTGTAGCATTGACTTCTCATTATGGGTCACGTGCAAGTAGCAAAATCTGCATAAATCACACCCGATATAGCAACATTAGAACCAGTCAGTACTGATTTTTTTTTTATTTGATAATAGCAGCATTTCCTGCTTTTGATTGCTGCTGAGTGGATTCTTAAGGCTAGGACACACATAGTAGATGATCAGCCGTTGGGCTTCATCGGGTCATCGGTCAGCGTCAGTCCGGCTTGTTGGTTTGGTGCGTTCAACACATCGACGCTCATGTTTGTCATCCTGATAAAGCTTCAGATCACAGTGATGTTACGTAGCAAGTGAACAATTTAAATCAAGAAGGAATATAAAAAGACCAGCTACATTTCAAATCAAATATTTGCAAACAATATGGATTATTTTATCAGACATATTTGCAGGAGTGAGTCCCACCAAGGTGAGTGACAGTTACTGTTATAATGGTACTAAACACTGCTTTGTTTAGTTTTTGCACATGTGGGTCAGAAGTTCCTATTTGCCACTGTGAACGAGTAAACAGATACTGCCCTCCACAGGTGGGGAAAGACACGTCCTTGCACACAGTAATGCACACCAGACGCGCACATTCGCATGCTATTTAAAATGAAATAATTCAGATGGCGCTCTGTGGCGCGGCAGAAATATGAACAGTGTCCTGAGTCGTAGCGGGGCGCTGCAGACAGCCGCCGACTTGTGGTCGGTGTGGTGAGAAATCGATTCCCTTTGTAGCGCCTGATTAAAAAATATATATATAAATGCAGCGAAATCTCATTTAAATCTATGTAATTTAAAAGACCGTTAAAATTACATAAAACATGGAGAATTTCTCTTTCGTGCTTTTATTTTAGATAGCCTACAACGTGCTACCACCTCTTACGTAAATATAATGTTACATATAAATACATAAAAACATCAAAAACACGTCATTAAATGCTTACAACTGTTTTTAATTATTTTAACTATGCGTGTCTTTAACTTGTAGTTACCGATAATAATGTTACTAATATGATAAGTCTCGTTTTACATCTCAAGACTATAAGAGAATTATTAAGAGAATAGACTATAAAAAGCACTTTTGATCAGGCATTCAACACAGACGATGCATTGGGGTCCTAAGCGGACTCGATTGTCAGGGGGGACACGATTTCTCATGACAGCGGTGTGCGTACCCTGATAGAAATCTATGTTTAGAATTCTAAAATGAATGGCGCTGCGTGGCGCGATGCGTCACCAAACAGCTCATCCGGTGTGCGACCCCCTTAAGTAATAGTTTGAAGTGACATATTGTCTGGATTGGTGTTGTAAATTAAATAACCAAAAACTGGCAAAAAAAACTGGCAGTAATTTTCTTCTGTTATTCTACAGACTTATTTCTGTATATTTGTATACATTATTCCTTTTATAATATACTGTTTCAAATGACTAAAATGTCAACAGAAGTAACATTGTTAAACTGCAGTTGAGTTTTCATAGCTAAACTGAGTTGAATTTTGAACATCAAAAGTCAAAAGAGCAGAAATCAAGATCCCATAATGCAATTCATAACCATAAATAAATACAAAACACTTGAAATATGGCATCACATAATATGGATATTTTTTGCAGTGAAGACTTGTGTAATCGAGTTGGCCTTTCAAGACTCTCAGGACACAAATATTTATTTTTGCATATTTACAATAAACATAAAATATATTGTTCCTATAGATAGAAAGCTAATTCTCCACAACAATTACATGGAAAACAGCTGAAATGTTGTGCTTCCATGAAAAGGTTTAAACATCCATCTTTCCATCACCTGATTAAAGTAGTGCAAGTGGTAACATCAAAACCAAAAAGACGTGAATCCTTTGAGATTTTCCTTAAAAGTTTAAAATCGAGAATTACAGTTATGATTACAAAATGGTCTGTAGTGTTCATCATACCAGGATGATACTTGAACATAATAACTGCACAGACTTGCATCCCGGTGTTTTTATCTAGGTGCAACAGGTTATATAACATATACATTAAACTGATAACTAAAGTATTGTCAAGTTACGTTTACCACAGATGTCAATTTACTCATAAACTAAAAAACCCCATTGGAAAATCTTGAAGGAACCTTCACGTCATCTTATATTTGCAAGATGAAAACTTGTGCTCTTCATGTCTTTGGACTTGCAATTCTCACTTTCAAAATCTTCAGCAACACTATAAACAATTACATCTCCATTATGAGAGTCAGGTGGAAAAACTCATGATGCAAAAAAAAAAAAAAAATTCCCAATTTATAAGTGAGAGTTGTGCAACAATATGAACATTTATTCTTCCGGGTTTTGACATCATCCCTGCACCACTCTATTTCTGTCAATTGCCAGTCATGTGACGTCAGCATCCACAGGTGGGCAACCCGTGTCTAACAAAACAGCTTTTTCTAGAAGCCTGGTTAATCTGGAGTCCTGTGGATAGTTTTAATCAAAATATCTCTGTTATTATGTGCTTATTTTCAATCACTGCACCTTTAATCACAAGAGAGATCCCAAAACACTTCTGCCAGTCTGAACAAGATCTGACACTGAATCAATAATGCCTCTACGGTAGCAACAACAACTGTAGTAACTAAGGCACACCGTGGTAACGTTTGTAAGGGTATTAAGAAATCACGTTAACGTTTAATTTCTCCGGCTGGAGAGTGAAATGCTCGGTATGCAGGAAGTCAGCTGTTGTGTTTGTGCTGCTCCAGATTCTTTGCGCTGTTTATAGCAAACGTCGATTTCCTAGAAGGGGCTGGGCGACGTGTTTACAGCTTCTGCCATTTACATAAACATTTCACAGATTACACAGTCGAATCACGAGAAAATCAACACTGGACTGGACGGTCATGTATTGCAAAACATTATTATTTACACTGATAAAAATAGTCACCGGGGCGTGTTTTCAGTGTTGCTGGTTTTTTTTTTTTTTTTAGCTTGGTGGTTTTATTTCCACTGCGTTCCTTTTTGCGCAAAAAAGCATTTGTTACTTGTAATTATAAAATAAATCCATGAGCAGTCCGCTTTTTTCCAGCTCGTTTTGTGTTCGGATCAGTCATGATAACTGAATTAGCTTGGCAACTTGTCATTATAAAACCAGATGTTAGCGAAAAAACAAAGAAACACACGTTTCGCCAGCACATACAGACTAACGTTATAGATTAACTATAAGAAATAAACGCAATTTATTCGCTGTCGACCGGTGGACTTGTTGTTGTGACACATAAACGTATTGATAACACTACATGTCGTTACAAACAAGTAATTCCACCGATGAAGCATAACTAAATATAAATAACATGCTTACCCAATTAGCACGATGACAGCCGTCGTTTTTTCTCTTCTTTTTGACCCTGAATAATTTTGCAGTTAACTGATGAAGCAGTGTTGACTCCAAATAAAAAAATCTGCTTCTCGCCTTTGTTGTGAACGGTCCTCGGCCGCCGTGAAGCCTCCGTCAATCACGCGCCGCTGGCCTCACTGAAATTCCTTATTTCAAAATAAAAGACCCATCAGTTGCGCCCCCGTTGGAGAAGGACAGCCGAGCAGCTGTGAATAAAGGAAGGGTGGTTTTATTATTAAGAATGCCTTTTCGGAGGGTAAGGTAGCTTTTTCACAAAGACAGATGCCTAGAAATGATTATGGAAGTGATGTTCCAAATTAACTTTTTTATATCCGTTAAATAAAATAAATACAAAATAACACATTTACATATATGCATATGTGTACATACATACACATATATTAACAATAAAATAATTGTTGGCTACCTTTTTCCTCAGGACAAAAAAAAAAAAACAGCGGGGATCAATACCCCCCAAAAAATCCTCTATGAAATATAAGAGCAAGTAATTATTTTTTTATTATTATTATTATTATTAATTTGCTTTAAAGACTATTTTTTTAAATGTCTGTTTGCATAGTTTTAATTTAATGGCACAAATGTCATTAACTATAGTTATTTATTGTTTGAAAAGGAAATAATCATGAAATAAACTTTATTCATTTAAAAAAGATGCTTAGTAAATGCAAAATAAAGAAATGTCATAATATGCCACCAATAAAAAGGAGTGAAGCAGTACTGCACTTTCAATGTATGCGTTTTTGCAAGTTCTGTTACTGTTACATCATGCTCACTTGACATGTTTAAAGGGCATTTTTGTAATACAAAATAAAAACTGATAAAAATAACATTCTCTTCAGTACGACTATCTGACTATCTGAAAATGACTATTTAGGGTTTTATAAATAAAATAATTAAATGCCAAAAGAAACATTTTAAAAATATTTGATGGATAAAGTACACTGATAAATATATAATACAAATATAGAATTTGATATAGGCTGAATTATGGCATGTAACATCTTGTAAAATAATCTTTTAAATAACCGTTTAAAAAAATAAAACAATATGACTTTTGACAGGGTGGCATGGTGACTCTGTGGTTACAATAATTCTGTGAGACCCTATTCATCTTCCCCAATCAAAAGAGAATGTAAAATAAGATCTGTTATTATTATTCTTTCAATCTAAAAAAGAAAAAACTAAGAGAATTCTTCAGTTTCACTCCTCAGGAATATAACAATTACACGAGTTTAGCTTGACTTATACAGACAGAAAAGCACATTTGGCCTATAATTATACAATATTTCAATTGTGATGTGCTTAAATGTATAATTCAGTATTCTCATTTTAGTATATTTGGCTTGTAGCTATATGTTCAGCCTTTTAATTGAGTGGTTTTCTACATAGTTTTAAAGTGTAAGGTTCCGTAAAGAATCTGTACTTCATAAAGCAATATAGAGGTGACTTGACTCACCTGAGCCTGATCTTCTTTGTACACAGCGGTAAAAACCTACACAAAAACAACTAATCTGACAGATTTTACTGACAGTCATTCATTCTTTCATTTTTCTTCGGCTTAGATTATGAGGGGTCGCTACAGTGCAATGAACTGCCAACTATTCCAGGATATGTTTTACGCAGAGGGTGTCCTTCCAGCCTCAACCCAGTACTGGGAAACACCCATACACTGTCACATTCACAGACGCACCCATACACTATGGCCATATTTTGTTTACCCATTTCACATATACCGCATGTCTTTGGACTGTGGGGGAAACCGGAGCACCCGGAGGAAACCCGGAGAGAACATGAAAACTCCACACAGAAAGGCCAACTGGCCCAGCGGGACTCGAACTAGCAACCTTCTTTCTGTAAAGCAACAGTGCTAACCACTGAGCCACCGTGCCACCCCTAGTATTGTAACAGACTTGATTAATATAATAATTAATTGACAGAAAAAAACAGACATTAATAGAAATAAACATGAATTTCATGGTTTTATTCATTTACAGGTGTTTATCTGTATTTTGAATTACGCATTGCATTGTGGGAGCAAGAACATTGAATAAAAATGCCTCAAGTCAATAAAGAGGTAATAATAGGTCTGTTTTGTAGTTGTTGTTGCTGAAAAGGCCTATGATATGTTGTGGAAAGACTGTATATTAATATATATATATATATATATATATATATATATATATATATATATTTTTTTTTTTTTTTTTTTTTAGATAAGGGAGTACAATTTATTTTCCATTAATAAATAACAAACAATCTTGTATTTGAGGCTGTATGAAGTTGTTGGAGCATTAACATTAAGTGGGTGCAATGTAAAATATGTTGAACAGAAAATTCAAAATGCAGTGAATGAATAAGAGAGGAGAGCTAAGAAATGGGTTTTTAGATTTAGTGACAAAAACTCTTAAAGGTGCAGTAATAGGTCTGGGAAAATGCTAACTTTAGCATGATAGCATTGAAACTTCTGAAGTCATGAATGCACACCCACTGCACCAAATAGACGTTCATGGCCAACATTATAACACTACATCATGAGTCATTCTCTAGTGAGAAAACTTGATAGTACTTTATTATACTACAATTCCAAACTTTTAAAAAACAGAATTATATCTAGCATGTTTTCAGTTTTGTAGATAGCCAAACTTGTCATAATAATGTGTAATATTTCATGCATGCAAGTATTTTCATGATGACATTGTGCTTGGCTCCACTGATGTCTACATGGAGACAAGCATTTTGTCCAACATAAGCATAGTGGTTGACACAGCCACAGGCTACTAATTACTGCCAGTTTCCGCATAGCTGGCTAGGCGGAAAAGCACTATTTACTTATTTATTTATGTTTTGTTATTCAACTAAATACATATCTGAAAAAAAGAGAGCCAAAAGCAGACCATATCAATGTTTACATTATACTTTGTATTGCATTCCAAAGAGTTCTGTTCTCAGCACCACAGTGGAAAATGAAACCATTTCTGTGCTGACTGGATTGTAGGAATATATGCACAGGGACTTTTAATTTTGAATGTACTGCCTGATGCTCCTCATGGGGCATGTTTTAAACGACCTATCATCTCGTTTTACGCTTGAACAACTGAAATGAAGGTTGGCATAATGCTATAACATAATGCACGTGAGTGTGCTAATGACTTTATCTGTGTGAACAGGTTCTGCTGATATACAATGTAGACAGACAATTTAGGCTACCTATCGTAATTTTCGACCTGAATATTTTGATCGAATGAACATTTTTTTAGTCCTACACCTTACCCAGAATATTGAGATCACTTACTTTATTCATTACTGTCGAAATGTAAAGAGACTTTAAACCAGCACAACAAAAATGTTTCCGTAGACAATCATCTATTGCACCTTTAAACCAAATCCCTCTCTGAATATTAAAATGGTCAATAGTTGGAATGAGCTAATATAGTCAGAATTCTTGGAATGTGGATAAAAGTATTTTCACCAGATAAAAAATGGCTTTAAACAGGTATTTCTATATTTGACTGTAGTCTCAGGCAGTCGCCACAACCACCTCCCTGACCTGGATCCCAGTTCACCCGCTTACAATAACATGGTTATTGATTCACAGCACCTGTGCACTCATTCATCAGAACCCTTCATAAACTCTGCCCCAGCATTCACTCCCAGTTTGGTCACTTCCAGTTTGGAGAAAACTGTTCTCATCCATGAACTCGCCTGACTGCCTACTGCTTACCTTCACATTGTCTTCTTGTCTGGTTGTCTCCTGGTCTCATCGTCTTCTGGTCAAGCTGTGTTCAGTGTTCCATATACTTTGATCGCCGTTCACACAAAGACTTTTAAAACTCTCAACTCCCAGAAAGTTCAGTTGCTTTATCCACTTGCCCTGGTCTTGGTGTTGAAAGATCTCCACAGGGTGACCTTCACATCAGGAGTCTGGATCACATCCTCTAGTCTGTATTGGTCTCTTGTTGTCATCCTGCACAAGAAGACAATTAGTACAGTGAAGTGAAGACATCATCTTCTTAGCACAGTGCGGGCATCAACCAGTGAGTGTAGTTCAGTGTGGCTCCAGCTCCTGAGCAAGTGCAGTGAATTATGCATCCCCTGATTGTAGTCCCTGCCTTTGCCACCCAACCCTGCCGGTGCCACACAAGCCTCTTGCCATGACAGTGCTGCCCAAGCGCCTTGCCTTGCCAGCCCCAGCCAAGTTCTTTGCACTGCTGGCTCCCTGCAAACATCTAGCCCTACCAATTCCCCTAGCCCTGGTGACTTCCTACATGCTCCAAGCCTGGCAGTCAAGCCTCCAGTTCAGCTGGACCTACTCAAGACTCTTGCCCTGCTGACTCCATATGATCCTGCCTGGATCATTCCTCCAGCTCCACCCTGCCTCCCTGCCAATACCACCTGGTCTCTCCCTCCAGTTCTACCCTGGCCCTCTGCATCAACCCCTGAACCTTCTTGTCATGGTAGTCACAGAAAATATTGTGTATTTTGTCTGGGCTCTGTCCATCCACCTGTCCCCCCTTTCTGTCCTCCTGTCTGTTCTGTTTAGTTGGCTTGGTGTTTTGTTTGTTTATTTGGGCTCTGCCGTCTCATTTATGCTCTTTACTGTGATTGTGGTGGAGCTTGGACACTTCTCAAGTATCCCATTAGTATATGGATGCAGACTTGCATACAGTATGCAAGCTGAGACACACAGTCTCAGACATGCAGTGACAGACACAATGCATTCAATGGAGCTAATGACATCACCATACGTCACCATATACTATATTGGGTTTGTTTTGTTTTCTTTCACACCCCGCCCTTCTTGTTATCTGTTTATTGTTTTTTTTTTTTTTTTTGGGGTTTTTTTGCTTCACCTGCTTTGGTTGATTACCTCTTTCCACTTTTAAATGCCCTGCATGTCTCCTGATCCTGTTCCTGTTTATATTACTGTTTTCCCTCAAGGGGTGGTTTTCCTTCATGTTTTGGTATTTCAGTTTTTAGTCGACATTTCATGTGGGCAGAACAGTTAAAATTGATGATAAAATAATTAAATTTATTTCTGTGAAGTAAAGAGATTGGGCCAGACTATATATAGTGACATATGTGGTGTACAGATGTTATTAACATTTTGTAATTTTTTAGAAATTTAGTTGTTTTTTTTAGAAAGGAAATTATGTTCTTTTAAATATGTTGTCTTTGTGCCCTTAAATAAATGGATAACTGATGTCAATGATTTGTTTTAATGAACCTCTTTGCACACTGGTAGGTTGCAATGATTAAACATGCTTTAAAGACCTTTTATCATAATCTTTCACCTTTTTCTTAATGTTGTGTTGTTTAGTCATTTTCACAACATCTTCACTCCAAAAACATCACATGCCATAGAACGCCCTTCATATCTAAATTATGATAAAAAAAAAAAACCATGATGGATAAAAACACTACAGAGAATTCAGTTTTGAATTGGACTGTGTGCATGTGTGTGTGGGTGTTCCAAATGTTCTTTAAACATGCAAAACCTATGTTATTATTATTGTGGCCCTATTTTTACTCAATGGAGACTGCATTTAACACTATAACCGAGTAAATGATGATGATAAACAGCAGGTGGCAGTGTTGTAAAAAGGTTAAACTTGTTCCTCGATTTCATGTTGCTACAAATGCATCAAATGCAGTAAATGCTTTGTTACTGAGATGTAACTATTTGTTTTTTAAACAACACAAAAGCTGGTTAAAATTTGCTAAATTATAGTTAGCATTTGGAGACAGACAATCAACTGTTTACAGTAAACTCAATTCCCGGTGTTTTTGTATCTTTTAATCTTCCTTTTTTCTTTATTTTGTCTCGAAGAGCAAAATAGCAGCTTACCAGCAAAACTTTTTGTTACCAGAATTTGTGGTAGCACACCAGATCTTGTTTGTCCTGCATATTTTAATGTTCTTTTTTTCCAAGCCCTGTATTGCATCAGTAGAAAACAACTATGATGTAGTTTTATAATAAAGCATTGTATCAAAGACTAGACTTCCCATTTTAGGTACTGCATTAAACGAAATGTACAAAAAATGAGTTCATATACAAGAAAGAATAAGTGCAAGTAAAGCATCTACTACTAATGCTTCAAATAATATTTGTGAAAATAAAATGTCAAAATATGGATGAAAAAATGTCCCCACGTCATTCTAAATGATTAAATCTTCTTGCTGACAAATGGCTAAAACCTAATGGTCTAACAGTGGCAAAGTATAAAATTGAAAATGACAATTTATTTGATTATTCATTGGAGTCTTTTAATATGCCATCAAATTATTCTTGTTCTAAATATGGCTCACAATAATTTTTGGTATTTAAACGTCATGGTTACGTCCGTAACCCACGTTCCCCGAATAAGGGAACGGAGACATGCGTCTGAAACAGACTATGGGAGTGCGTCAGACGACCAATCACTCTGAAGAGTAAGAAAACGGGCCAATGAAATGCCAAATTGCATTGGCAGAGCTCTGCTCCACAGCTGGCAGCAATGAGCTATCAGCTATATAAGCTGCACGCTGTGGAGTGAGCCTCAGAATTTTGCCTGCTGAAGAGCCGATCACTCAGCTAACAGCTGGAGACTCAGCTGCTGTGGCAGTGGAGACGCATGTCTCCGTTCCCTTATTCGAGGAACGTGGGTTACGGACGTAACCATGACGTTCCCCTTCATACGGGAACTTCAACATGCGTCTGAAACAGACTATGGGAGACTGTATGGAAAACGCCACTGCAGCTAAGCCCGTCACACCCCTGATGTGAAGTTTGCCAAGCATAGCGTGAGCGCACAGCATCACCAGGAGCGCAACCTTCCAACGTCCCTAGGCCCTTAATTACCATTACATGGGAATATTAAATTTTTATCGGGAGTCGTAACGAGCTTTTACCTAGCTAATATAGACTAGGGATTTTTAAATTACGACAGTACGTTGGGAAAGCGTGCCAGTCCCCGAAGGGGGAGGACGCTGCGGAGCCACCTGCTACCCAAGAGGGGAGACTTGATGGTAATAGAGCATATGGACTAGCCCTAATGAGGGGGAGTACTACATATGATAAGCTGGTTAGCGGGTAGGGAAGACACGGGTCCGCCTGGTCAGGGGGAACACTCCGTGGTTGAATAAGCGTAAGGGGTCACCCCATGGGGGGGGGGGACCGCACAAGCTGGCACCAAACCTCAGCATGTGGGTAGACCAAATGGGCATACAGACATCACACTGAGCCAGGCACCCGACTCCTCCGCTGAGTCAGGTGCTGGGGGCCTCGGAGGAATTCTCTAGGGTTCGCCAAGTGGGAAACTTACTAGTAGAACAAGAAACGCGCACGTATCTCCGGGTTAGGGAGCATGGCGCGGCAAGCGTTTGTTAACACCGAGCTTAGTTTCCCTCCGATTGACTGGGGTTACCCAGTAATCGGGTGGAAACCGGCTCCACTCGAAGATTGTAGAATCTCGCGAATGTATTAGGTGTCGCCCAGCCCGCAGCTCTACAGATATCTGTAATAGAGGCGCCGCGTGCTAACGCCCAGGAGGAGGCGACACTTCTAGTAGAGTGTGCTCTCACATTAGCGGGACGCGGCTCGCCCTGGCATTGGTAAGCGAGGGCGATGGCATCAACTATCCAGTGGGCCAACCTCTGTTTTGATACAGCACTTCCCTTCTGCCGACCACCATAACAGATAAAGAGCTGTTCACCAGATCTTACACTTTGCGTTCGTTCCACGTAAAGGCGCAAAGCGCGAACGGGACAAAGCAATGAGGGGGCTGGGTCTGCCTCCTCCGAAGGCAGCGCTTGCAGGTTCACCACCTGATCTCTAAATGGGGTGGTAGGAACCTTGGGCACATAGCCGGGCCAGGGTCTCAGGATAACGTGAGAGTAAGCCGGTCCGAATTCCAGGCACGATTCGCTGACCGAAAATGCCTCCAAATCCCCGACTCTCTTGAACGATGCCAACGCGATCAGCAGAGCTGTCTTCATTGACAGAAGTTTTAATGTTACCGAATCGAGTGGCTCGAATGGAGTTCTCTGCAGACCTGCCAGGACTACAGAGAGATCCCAAGAGGGCATAAGAGGGGGGCGGGATGGATTTAATCGCCGCGCGCCTCTGAGGAATCGGATGACTAGGTTATGCTTCCCGATCGTGTTGCCATCCACCGCATCATGATGAGCGGAGATGGCAGCCACATAAACCTTCAGTGTGGAGGGGGACAGCCTACGCTCCAACTTATCCTGAAGGAAGGATAACACAACGCTAATCTGGCAAGTTCGGGGGTCTTCTCGATGAGAAGCACACCACTCAGTGAATAGACTCCACTTCAGGGCGTAGGCATGCCTCGTAGAGGGTGCTCTAGCCTGAGTGATGGTGTTAACCACCGCCGCCGGTAAGTCACCTAAGTCTTCCGCGCTCCGTCTATGGACCACACGTGGAGGTTCCAGAGATCTGGGCGCGGGTGCCAATGGGTGCCCCGTCCCTGGGAGAGGAGGTCCTCTCTCAGGGGAATGCGACAGGGAGGGGCCGTCGCGAGGAGTGTGAGTTCGGGAACCCAGGTCCGGTTGGGCCAGAGAGGCGCAACAAACAAGACCTGCTCCTCGTCCTCCCTGACTTTGCACAGTGTCTGTGCGATTAGGCTCACTGGGGGAAACGCATATTTGCGCATGCCCGGTGGCCAGCTGTGAGCCAGCGCGTCCGTGCCGAGGGGGGCCTCGGTCAGGGAATAAAACAACTGGCAATGGGTGCTTTCGAGAGAAGCAAACAGGTCGACCTGGGCTTTCCCGAATCGCTCCCATATCAGCTGGACCGTACCGGGGTGGAGTCTCCATTCTCCACGAAGCGTTCGCTGCCGTGAGAGCACATCGGCTGCATGGTTGAGCTCGCCCGGGATATGAATGGCACGCAGCGAACTCAGCCGCTTATGACTCCAGAGGAGCAGACGGCGAGCGAGCTGTGACATGCGACGAGAACGTATACCTCCCATACGGTTGATATAAGCTACCGTTGCCATGCTGTCCGTCCTGACCAGCACATGTTTCTGCTCTAACACCGGTAAAAAGCGGCGGAGAGCAAGAAACACTGCCAACAGCTCCAGGCAGTTGATATGCCAATGCAGACGGGGTCCGAACCACGAACCCGCAGCTGCGTGCTCGTTGCACACGGCCCCCCAGCCCGTGCTGGAGGCATCTGTCGATACGACAATATGCCTGGATACTTGCCCTAGGGGCACCCCGGCCCGTAGAAAAGCAAGATCCGTCCAAGGACTGAAGGTGCGGCGACACAGCGGAGTGATACGCACCCGGTGTGTGCCCGCGCGCCATGCCCGTCTGGGGACCCGATCGTGAAGCCAGCGCTGAAGTGGTCTCATATGAAGCAAACCGAGCGGCGTCACCGCGGCTATGGATGCCATATGCCCCAGGAGCCTCTGAAAAAACTTCAGTGGAACCACTATGTTCCTGTCGAGTTTGCTCAGACAGGAAAGCACTAGCCTGGCGCGCTCCTCCGAGAGGCGCGCTACCATAGAGATCGAGTCCAGCTCCAGCCCGAGAAAAGAGATCCTCTGCACTGGGCAAAGTTTGCTCTTCTCTCGGTTGACCCGAAGCCCCAACTGGTCGAGGTGCCGAAGCACCCTGTCCCTGTGCATAATCAATTGATCGCGAGACGAGGCTAGGATCAGCCAGTCGTCGAGATAATTGAGGATGCGAATGCCCGCAAGCCGAAGCGGCGCGATGGCACCCTCCGCGAGCCTGGTGAAAACCCGCGGAGACAGAGAGAGCCCGAAGGGGAGGACTTTGTACTGCCATGCTCGTCCTTCGAACGCAAACCAGAGAAATGGACGGTGGCGTGGAAGAATGGAGACATGAAAATACGCGTCCTTCAGGTCTATAGCTGCAAACCAATCCTGAGGACGGACGCACCGGAAAATGCGCTTCTGCGTGAGCATTCTGAACGGCATTTTGTGTAAATGACGGTTCAGTCTGCGCAGATCTAGGATTGGTCTTAACCCTCCGCTCTTTTTCGGCACGATGAAATACGGGCTGTAAAACCCACGTTTCATCTCGGCTGGAGGAACCTGCTCGATTGCATCCTTCGCCAGGAGGACAGCAATCTCCTCTCGCAAGACAGGGGCGCTCTCGAGGGAAACCCTCGTAGTATGAACACCCGTGAACCTGGGAGGGCGGATAGCGAACTGAATCGCATAGCCGAGTCTGATCGTTCGCATGAGCCACCGCGACGGGCTGGGCAGCGCTAACCAGGCTGGCAGAGCCCGCGCTAATGGCACCATCGGACTGATCAATGACATGCCAACAGAGGGGCAGCTCGGGAGGGGAGTGCTCACCCCGGGAAGCAGAGCGGCCCGAGGAAGAGCCGAAAATAAGAGAGTGTCTCTTACCTTCCTCCCTGGATCCCGCGATGAGGCTGGAGTGAGAGAAAGGAGCCCGTCCTCTTGCACTCCGTGAGCCTGTGGCGAAGGGGCCCGGCGCTGCGAGCTGGAAGGCGGAGCGTCCCAGATTGGCAGGGCTCGGGTTTGCACATCCGGAGAGAGAGAAATTTGCTCTTTTATTGAAAATTTGGGTACCACTGGCCCGGAGGCCAGCAGTGGTGCTTTTAAAGTCTCTGCTGACTGTAGGTGTCCTCGGTCCTCCACCGAGGAAAGAGCAGGTTCCCTCCTCTCCGGATGGCCCGTCTCAGGGACGCTTCGCGGTCCGTTTACCGGACTTAACGGCGCCCTGGGGCGGTGGCGTCGCAGTCCCGCGGGAGGCTCGGCGTTGCCGCTTAGCCGGCGGAGCGGGCAGCGGGAGCGGAGCCGGTTTCGGAACCGCGGGTGGACGCCCTCGGCGAGGAGCAGCCGAGGTGGATGGGGCAGCGGGGAGAGCAGTTTTCCGAGCCCGCTGGTAGATGACCTCACCCATCGCCTGGGACTGCTCTTTCACCGCCGAGAACTCCTGGGTAAAGTCCCCGACGGTGTCGCCGAACAGGCCAGCCTGGGAAATGGGAGCGTTAAGAAAGCGAGCTTTGTCAACGTCTCTCATCTCGGCCAGGTTTAGCCAGAGGTGGCGTTCCTGGACCACTAATGTGGCCATCGTCCTCCCCAGGGCACGAGCAGCCGATTTGGTGGTCATGAGAGCGTAATCGGTTGCCGTGCGGAGCTCATGCATCAAGCCCGGGGAAGAACCACCCTCCTGCAGCTCAGCCAACTTCTCCGCTTGGTAGCGTTGATAGGTGGCCATAGCGTGCAGAGCGGATGCAGCCTGTCCCGCAGCAGTGTAGGCTCTGGCCACGAGGGACTCAGATAACCTACACGCTTTGGGAGGGAGTCTGGGTGGACCTCTCCAGGTGGAGGCGCCCCGCGGGCAAAGATTGACCGCGATAGCACGCTCCACCTGGGGTATCGCCTCATAACCCCTGGCTGCTCCACCATCAAGGGTGGTGAGAGCGGAAGCGCACGAGGACCGGGCAGAGAAAGGTGCCCTCCATGCCTGCGTGAGCTCACTGTGTACCTCCGGGAAGAAAGGGACGGGGGGTTTGGAGGGTCTTGCCCTCCTAGCCCCCACGTAACACCCATCTAAGCGGTCCGGCCGTGGTGCTGGGGGACAAGCCATCTCCAGACCCACGGCCGAAGCAGCCCGGAATAACACGGCTAACATGTCCGATTCCAGACCCGAGGCCACACTGACCACCCCGGAGGGTGGCAGAGGGTCCGGATCTTCATCGGAGCATGTTAGCCCGCCCTCCGATGCAGCGATGGACATCACGTCCCCGGTGTCATCCAATGAAAGCGCGGCCATCCCGGGGGATGGACCAGCGGTCTCACTGGAAGCTTGGACAGAGCCAGCTGAGGAGTGAGGGGTCCGCGAGCCCGAAGGCGGCGGATAAGCCCCCACTGTAACCCTCAGGTCTGCCCGTGTGCTAACCGCATGGCGGGGAGAAGCAGGGGTGACGCACCCTAATGCCAGGGTGCGCCGCGACCTTAGCTGTGCGACAGTTAAGCCCTCGCAGTGAGGGCAGCAACTGTCCGCGAGCACCGCATCCACATGCCGGACCCCCAGACATGTGACGCAATGCTCGTGCCTGTCATCCGGGGAGAGGAAACCACCGCATCCAGAAATGCACGGTCGGAACGACATCTTTAAAAAGACGCGTTATGCGACCGTGTGCTCTCTTAGGGAATTCTGCCCTTTTAGTGTGAAACTGCTCTTTTAGTACACCAGTGAAACGCCCAGGGGACGTAAAACCCAGATGAAACGCCGCTGTTGGGTCTTCTCCCGCACTGGTGATAAGCGCTGACACTTTCTCGCTAGTCAGGTTGGCAGAGTTAGGTCTTTAGTCTCGTGAGAGGGTCTGAAGCATAAATTCTGAGGCTCACTCCACAGCGTGCAGCTTATATAGCTGATAGCTCATTGCTGCCAGCTGTGGAGCAGAGCTCTGCCAATGCAATTTGGCATTTCATTGGCCCGTTTTCTTACTCTTCAGAGTGATTGGTCGTCTGACGCACTCCCATAGTCTGTTTCAGACGCATGTTGAAGTTCCCGTATGAAGGGGAACTATTGTTACACTTCATTTGAAATAAGAAAAATTAAGTGGATGTAGGTCATGCTTAAAAAATGTAATAGTCAGTATTTCTGTTGAGGAAATAAAATTATGTATTATTTAATGTAAAAAATATATATATATTATAACACTTTTATTGTTTGGATGCCCAGTTTTCCTCTTTGGCCCAGTCTTATAAATAAGTTTAAATTGTCATTTTTAAAATAAGTTACACTAATTCAAATCAAATAAACTTCCTGTTGCTGCAATAATATCTTAACATTTTAAGCTCCTGGAAAAACTTTGGGACATTCTTAAAAGGGTGTCCCTTATAAGTAGAGTCTAGAAAACAATGGGCTATTGAGAGAAAAAAAACTCAAGGCTTCACTCTCTCAGACTTAAATCTGTCTCATGACCCAATTAAGCTTATGTCATTTGATACAACAGTAAAATAATGCATGTATTATTTTGTGTGTGAGAAATATAACCATTATATATAATATCATTACTATTATTAACTAGTAGTTGTGGTATAGTAGTACAGTAGTAGTAGTAGTAGTAGTAGTAGTAGTAATATGTAGTAGAAGTCATTTTAAACAGCAATAAAAAAACAATGTACTGATATTACATAATATTTATCAATTTATAATAACAATGAATAAAATGATTAGCATTCTCATTAATAATACATTATTTTGATTACACACTTCTATTATCCAATTAGTTTCAAAATTAAATACATCAAATATATTATTAATATACATGTATAGCTAATTATATTCATACAATACATTATATAAACTCTTATAATAATATAAATTATTAGGATACTTGCTGATTGCTACTTCTCCTAAAGTCTTATTTTAAGTATAATTTAACTTCAGTCCTGATGAATGCAGATTAATCCTAACAAATGAATCAAAATCCTCTTTCATGCCACATGCTTTAATATAAATTGCATTATAGTACTCAGGAAGATTAGGATCACAAAAAAGAGGAATGTATGTTTTAGAAGTAAGAAGTTTGCAAGCAGCGCATGGTCGGTGAACCCCTCTGAGTGCTAGACTAGTGCTAATCCTGGGGGTATTGAGGTTATTATTGTGAACCGGACTGCTGAGGATTAACACATCACATGTTAACTAAATGGTGCTCGGATGAGATCTTTTTTCGGTTGCGATTGGATGTCAAGCATCTTGCCATGGCTGTCATTTGAGGTGAAATCAAGTTTTATACCAAATGTTAATGGAAATATTAATCACGTTGCATGGACAACAGCATGCAGGTCCAGAAATCTGTAGCCACTGTTGTGTAGTAGCATACAGTCTACTAAAATACTGCATACTGTTTAATGATATTTTATAATTATATTTATTCTAGAGCTGCAATGCTGCACTGGTTCCTTTATAGAAAAAAATAAATAAGTATAAAGATAGTGTCTGGAGAGAACTCTGTGCCTGGTCTCCAATGTGGAATACAGAGTTAAACTCAAGCTCTACATACCTCTTTTGATTTTTCATATCCTTTGCAATCTCCTATGACTCCCTCACTTCCCTTTCCATTGAACGGTCGGCCCTCAACAATAGAACAATAACAAACTAATAAAAATTAGTTTAGCATTTAACACCTTTTACATTGCAACAAGTGTTTTTTAACCTACAAACAAGGACTTCTCCAAGGACAGGGCAGCAGCACTCAGGCTCCATGAGGTTGGAGGGGGAGTGTCTGTGCACAGGCATTTTCAGATCTCTCCAGAGATGTTCAATTGGGTTTAAGTCTGGTCTCTGGCTGGGCCAATTAAGGACATTTAGTAAAGGTCCCAGAATAGGCTGTGAGTGCAGGGCCCCTGAGAGTTTGCTCAATGGCAAAATGTTGACCCATTAGTGTTCCCCTCAACTAGCTCTCAGGAAGCCCTCACCAGGCCCCGCATGGGCAGCCTTCACGTAGCCCCCAGGGAGCCCTCTCTAGGCCCACAAAGTGCCTGCACTATAATTTACAACAATAAATCTCTAAGTATGCAGGGCCAAGTGAGAGCTTCCTGAGGAATAAGTGAGAGCTATCCATCTCAGCACTAAGGACCCAATGTTTTGCCAGTGAGCAAACTCTCAATGGTCCTGCATGGGCAACCCACTGGTGGCTCTTAGGCTAGTCATAAGTGGGCCCTTTAAGGACCAGCACAGGCATCTTTGCAAGGTAGTTCTTGGTAACCTTCCGGACTAAGGCCCTTCTCCCCCAATCACTCACTGAGTGGTACAACAGTACGGTACCAATGGAACCCTTTTGGTGGGCGTGGTGTACGACAGAAAGTTTCATTCTGTCGACGTCATTCTCGCTCAAGGAAATGTTAAAGCTGTATGGGTCGTTCGCATATCATATGAAACACTTCTCACAAAACAGATGCTTTAAACAGATAAATATTTGTGTATAAATGTTCATTACTAATCTTTCTATGAAAATGATTTGATTATAACTGCAGATCAATGGTAGTGCGAAATAGCCTACTGTAACGTCTGCAATTATATAAAATAAATAAATAAATGTAACATATATGAACACATACAGCCAATTACAGTCTCCGATATGTTACCAATTACACAAAAACTACACACAGCATAGATTTAGTCCTTATTTGGGTTCAAAAACAACACACAACATATAGCCCAGTCAGTGCAAATCTCTCATCTGTATCCTTATTCTTCATCAGCACATGTAACCTCTTGTTAGAAAGTAAATCCGTCATTCCGAGTTCATAATAGTCCAAAAGGTGATGATAATAGTTTAACATGGCAGTTTGTTCATGTTTTAGGTTGCTGAAACAATCATTTGCTCCTCTGTTTTGTCAGGCTTCTTCTTTGTTTTTTCGCGTGTCACTCTCGCGTTTGTCCGTTTCTGAAAGGATCGGATGTCAGAAGCACTTCAATCAAGCGCACGTTATTATCATCAGCTCAAGAAGTTCGTTATTTCAAATATAGATGCGCGGCGAGCGCAAGTGAGAAAGCGAAACCGCTCAAGCCCTTGTAAAAAACTACAGGGCACAGGGTGGATTCTGCTCTTCTTCTTGGCTTTGTGGCTGTTCATCAAGACGACGACAAGGTTTGTTTAAGCTTGGGTCGACCATGGCTCGTTATTATATGTATATATTATTGCGGTGTAATGTCTCGGTTGTTTTCATTCTCCTCTTTTGGTACCCTTTTGTTGTGCTAGGTACCCTTTGCAAAGGGTACCCAAAAAGTGGTACGGTACGGTTCGCTTTTAGGTACCTTTTGACAGTGGAAACGGCCATAAAAGCGTACCGAACTGTACAGTGGAAACGAGCCATTAAAGAACTTTGTTGTGAACCTATTTTTCCTTTGTTCTGTTTCCCACCACTCATCTGTTAATTAAATGTTATTAATTAAATGTTTTGTTCCACATGTCAAACAAGGACTGCATCACATGTGCATGAATATATGAACTGATATATTTCTAGTTTACACCATCCAGTACAATACCCAATGCATCACTGGAAGTCCCCTTGGTGAAGGAAAGGTACGCCACTGCTTTGTCCCACTCCAGTTTCCAATCTAGATTCATCTGCTTGTTGGTTCTGGAGAATTTCACCATGATGGTTATGGCTCATTTCCTATGACCCCACCATCTCATGGATTTCCTGCAATAATCATGCAATAATAATTTTCTTAACCAATGTTTCTCTACTCTTCCTTGTTCCCTTCTAGTCACTCTAGTTTAGTCAACTTCCATTGAAATCCCTGTGGTAAAGCAGTCTCTAGTCATTGCATTATACTACACCGACTTCAGTGATGTGTTCTGCCAGAGCCTTCCAGTTACCACCTCAAACCATAGTACTGCTACTAACCAGATTGCTATAGACTGGTCAACATTCCATCAGTATTTCAGGTATATATGAAAGAGGAGTACCATCACCAATTCATCACAGTCTACATCAATGACCTCCTAGTATACTCCCGGGAATAAAACATGCATTACAAGCACATTTCAGAGGTTCTGAAGAGGTTCAGTGGGCATCAACTTTACCTCAAGTTTGAGAAATGTACCTTCCACCAAAATTAATCATTAGCACTAGAGTATTATTATGGATGAGAGGAAGGTGGAGGCTTCTGGCCAAGACCCACAACCATTAAAGTTCTCCAATGATTCCTGGTATTCTACAACTTCTACTACCGTCTTATCCACAATTACAGTACAAAGTTGTTTCACCACTTAAAAATCTCCTGAAAGGCAAGCCCAAATCGTTATCCTGGACCTAAAGAAACAGAGACAATGAAGAAACTCCAGCAGGTATTCACATCTGCGCACCTCCTGAACCATCTCAGTCATGAAAGTCCTTCAAGGTTGAAGTCGACAGGCCAGTATCAAGAGTTGGTACCCTGCTCCCTCAGCAGCAGGAGACTTCTCCTCGACTCCATCAATATGCCTTGTTCTCCAGGGAAATGACCCAGGCAAATCAGAATTATGATACTTTTTGAACTTCTTGTTCTTTGCTCTGGAGGAATGGAGACACTGGGTGGAGGGGGCCCAACATCAGTTACCAGACCACCAACACTGTTGCTCTCTCTCATCTCCACATTTCACCAGAACCTCCAAAGCACCAATGTCACGATATGGATTTTGTTATACAGTGGATACCGTGAATATATTTCTGAATTCTAATTTTGCATGTGTATTCTGTTCAATTTTGAGATGAGAATGTGCATGGTGCGAGTGCACACGAGACCGTAGAAGAAATGAGTGCTAGACAATACTTAAGCTGAGTGCTAAATTCAAGACTGGACAGGACTAGTGTCCGGACTTTGCCACTAAAACAAGAATAAACAAGACAAAAGTGGAGAGGTCCCATTCAGTAACAACTGGACTGAGAGGGGATTGGCAGGTACCCTTCATCCTCATCCTGTAGCAAGAATAACATAGAACAATGGGGGAAAAAAGAACTGTAAAAACACACCAAGGTAGGCAAAACAAATACATTTCCAGTGTGGAGGATAGACGCTTATGTGGAAGAATGCATTTTTCAGATCGATTGATGTGAACCAATCTTTCTGATTTACTGAACGCCAGAGAGAACCGCGTGTCAAAATTCTTAAACTGTATTTCCTCAAATGTTAGTTCAACTCTCTGCAATCCAAAATAGGATTAAGAGAGCCATCCTTCTATGGCAGTGTTTCTCAACCACGTTCCCGGAGGACCACCAACACTGCATGTTTGGATGTCTCTATTGTCTGTTACACCCATTACAGGTCTTTCAGTCTCTGCTAATGAGCTGATGATCTGAATCAAGTGTGTTTGTTTAAGGAGACATGGAAAATGTGAAGAACTGGTGGTCCTCCAGGAACGTGGTTAAGAAACACTGATCTATGGAACTACAAAGAAATGAGAGTAAAACCCCTGTCTGCTCAGAAAAGAGGCTTCCGATTGAATAGCCCTCTTCTGGAGAAGAGAGGAGATTTCGTCTTTCAGAATGTGAGTGGATTTCTCTTCCATATAGGAGGAAAGAACTCCATTGAAACCCAGAGTTCTTTTGACAAACTGATGCCTGTATCTCCTGGATATTTTGTGAATTACCAAATCAAGAGCTGACAGACTGCCAAGTTGTTACCAGATTCGCGAATGACCCCAAGCAAACAGGAGAACTGATTATAATTGCTAATGTGGTGATGCTGCTTGAGCACTTTTCTTCATAACAGACCCCTTGAACATTGGGGAGGCATCCATGGGGGGACAGGTGTAAAAACAGTTGAACGTGGGTGCAAGGATGCAAAACCACAACTGACCTGGCTGAATAAAAGATTGTCATGTCTGGTGTAGGCTGATCTATGTCCTCCTAAAGACACGTAAGTGTCAGTAGTAGTAATCCAACCAAGCTGTGGAGTTGCAGAGCTGGTGAGAAGCAAATATTAGCTGGGGAAAGGCAGTGGCATTGGTCACACGCTTCTGTCTGTCATGCCAGACTTGGTGCAATTGGATGCTTCTGCAGAGGTCATTTACGTATGCCTTCCTATAGGTGGATCTTGAACACGAGATGATAAAAGAGAACCACTCAGTGCACTCAATCAACTAAATTTTAACCATTCACACCTGTAGATCTTCATCCAATCACTTCACTACTCTCTTTATATACACACACTCTTCACTCAGTCAGCAACTGGTGTCCAGTGGCCTCCAGTATGGAATATGGTCTCAAACCCAAGCTTTATTACCTCTTTGTATTATTTTCTTCCCATTTTCCTACAACCCCTCTAGCTGTCCTACATCTCCTCCCTGGTCCCTATAATAATAGGGGTTAAAATAAAAACAAACAAATAAAGAAAGTAGGGAGAGTTTAATAGTAACTGTCTCCAGATCCAGAATCAACACACGACAACACTTTGCCTTCATCAGGTGAGGGTTAGGTTAGGGTTAACGACACCACAACATAGAAACAAATATAAATAAATAAATAAACATCGAGGAACATAACACCTTTGAAAAACATATATCAGTTACTTGGACTCTCTCAAAGACTCAGATGATTGATGTCCTCACCTGCTATTTCCAAGGTTTTAACTGCCATCATGTCTCCAGTCTGGTGTTCTGTTACAGGTTGTCTATTAAAAGCATAGACTGATTTTTTGTGAAGGACTCTGGTTAAATTTTTTTACTGGGAAAATCAAAAGTTTTTTACGTGTACATGGCATGGACTACTGATGTGTACATTGCACTACTGAGATACTCCAGACTCATTAACGCAGTGTTTCTCAACCACGTTCCTGGAGGGCCACCAACACTGCACGTTTTGGATACCGTCACACCCATTACAGGTCTTTCAGTCTCTGCTAATGAGCTGATGATCTGAATCAGGTGTGTTTGGTTAAGGAGACATAGAAAATGTGGTTGAGAAACACTGCATTAATAATTGTTATTATAGTTGTTCAAGATAATGACAAAATATTATACTTTGAATTATAGAAAATGTGTTCTGTCAATTCAATTCTAGTCAATTAAACTATTTAAAGTGTAGTCTCGCAGATCTACAGTAAATAGACTAGTACCAAATATGCTTTATAATCAAACTATCAGCAATTTATTTATATTAGTCAAAATGATCAACTTTACAGCTAAAACATAAAAGAATACTTAATAATAATAATAAACCTATTACCTGCAACAAACATGTAACATTCCGCTAGCATTAGATTTGCTTACTGTTTTTATTATTGTTTTCATTTATTTTTTAAAGAACCAAATAATAAAATTTGTGGAATGCTACTTTAAGTTTGAGTTGCCGGGTGCTTATTTTAAAAATGAATTAAAAATACCTTGTATAGAACATTCCAACTATTACAAAATGTTCCCTCATTTTCCTAATGTTACTTTTTTTTCCCATTTGGTTATTTTTTTTAAAGGACAAAATAATAACAAAATGTTCCTTTAGGGTTGGTTATTGCTAAATAATATGCATTGCAGCATGGTTATTTTAAAAATAACCAGAGCAGAATGTTCCCCTCATTTATTAGTTTGCAACCACATCCTCAGTCAGAATACTGCATGTATGCATTGTCAAAACACATAAAGATAGTATTAATCCACATTTACAGCTAAAGTTTATAGCAAGAGTGTAATTTCAATTGATTTATCCGTCGAAACAATACCAGTGGATTGCAGAGCTTGTGCAAACATTTTTCTTGTGCAAACATCATATTTTTATTTCTTTTTTTTAATTGAGATGAAAGACCACAGCATCCATCTAAATGTAGCTCTGCAGTGAGGATTGGGATTCTTTCTTCTGTTGAAACCAATAGAAGATATTTTGAAAAATGTTGGAAACCTGTAACTATTGATATCCATAGTATTTGTTTTTCTTAATATGGAAGCCAGTGGTTACAGGTTTTCAACTTTTTTTCAACAAATCTTTTACATAATCTAATGTGTTTAAATATTTTAAAGGTTTTAAAAATGATAGCCACTGACTCCCACAGTGTTTTTCCCCTATTATGGATGACAACAGCTACCAGTTTCCAACATTCTTCAAAATATCTTTGTAAAAAAAAGGAAGAGCATAAAGGTTTTGAACCAACTAAGGAAAAGTAAATGGAGAGTAGATTTTTAGACTATCCTTTTAAGTTATGTTGTGTTAACTACTAGCATAATTATTTTCTAATTTCTCACACACTCAAAAAAAATTATGTTTGCTGTTTGTTCTACTTATTTAAAATGAGCTGAAACAACACAATTATTGAGTTTTATTTTGGGACAACTTAATTGTTTTATGTTGAGTCCACTTAAATTTATAAAAGCTAATAAATTAACTTAATTCCTTCATGTTGTCCCAACACAAGTTGATTGTGGGGAACCCAACATTTTTTTACAGAGGAGCTTGGATCACATATTTTATTTTATAGGATTCATTGATAATCTAATAAATAAACGAGTAAAGGGATATTTATATTATTATTATTTTATTATGTTTAAAAAGCAGAGGAAAAAAACATTGCAACCAAGCAATTCATAGCTCACATCAAATCAGTCAAGTTCAACGATAACTAAAATCTGACAAGATCTTTAAATTGTCCTAAAGTCTGGAGTTTATTCGGTCATGCATCTTTTTCATATGTCCTGATAGCCACAACGTCATCCATGGTGCATTTCTGCAGAGATGATTGGAGAAGAAAGAGAGATTAATACCATGTATAACAATGGATGCAACACTGAAAAGCCAAGTCAAACCTGGTGGTTTTCTAAAAAGTTTTTTTTTTACATTTAAAAGTATACAGTGCCCAGCATATATGTGTACACTCCTCACAGATCTCTCTTTTGAATCAATACTTTCTATAGGATTCTATACAATATTTTATTTGTGTATATACATTAGATCAGTCAGTACCAAAGCCAAAACTAGAGCTAATTTAACTAAATAATTTAATATCACAGTCCAAAAAATAGTACACCCAACATACTATTCATCATTCATTCATTTTCTTTTCGGCTTAGTCCCTTTAATAATCTGGGGTCGCCACAGCGGGATGAACCGCCAACTTATCCAGCATATGTTTTACGCAGCGGATGCCCTTCCAGCTGCAACCCATCACTGGGAAACATTCATACACACTCATTCACTACGGACAATTTTAGCTTACCCAATTCACCTATACCGCATGTCTTTGGACTTGTGGGGGAAACCGGAGCACCCGGAGGAAACCCACGCGAACACGGGGAGAGAACGGGGAGAACATGCAAACTCCACACAGAAATGCCAACTGACCCAGCCGAGGCTCGAACCAGCGACCTTCTTGCTGTGAGGCGAACGTGCTACCCACTGCGCCACCGCGTCGCCCCCCAACATAATATGTTAGAGGAAATGTTCAATAAAATTTTAATAAAAAGGAAAAATCAGGAATGGCATAAACAAATATACAATTTACTTGACATTTTGTAGTTTGTACTTTTTTCTTTTATTTTTTGGAATACCTCATTTGAATTTAAATGTATTATTTCTTTTTATTCTTAAGGATGTTCGGTGACCAAACTCATATTTTAATTAATATAACGGTTTAATAAAACTGTTTTGTTTAAATGCACCAAAATTGATTGACTATATTCACTGAAAAATGTATTCATATATTCAAAAAGGGGTGTACTCATTCATGCTGAGCACTGTATAATATTATTATTCATTCATTCATTCATTTTCTTTTCGGCTTAGTCCCTTTATTAATCCGGGGTCGCCACAGCGGAATGAACCGCCTAATATTATTATAGCAAACTAAAATAAATTCCCCAAAATGAAACTTTTTTTGTTACTCCATCAGAACATTCAAAATGTAGGTGACTTTTATTCTATAGTAAAACATTGAAGAACATTTTTAGATTTGTTCTAGGTCATTCATAAAATGCGAGGCAACGGCTACAGTCACTTTGAGAGTCAAAATGAACATACAGATCAAGCTAAAGTTCCTGACAATACACTTGAAGTGTTATGAAGCGAAATTATTGAGTTGTGATATAAAGCTTGAGCTCCAGACTGTCATGAACACTGTCCGGCTGTGGATTAATGATAATAATGTTGTAAATAATGTTCAGTTTCATAAACAGACCCATCGTTTTATGTCATAAGACCTCAATGTCGCATTTTTTTAAGTTAAAAAGTTATTTAAAATCTTTCATGTTCTTCTTTAATGTTTACAGAAGAAAACGAGTCATCTTATACTTATTATGAAATGAATAGCAATTTTTCATTTTGGGTAAACTCTCCCTTTAACAAAAAATAAAATATAATACATGCAAAACTTATTTTATTTCAATATTAAAAACAACAAAATGACTAAAACTGTAAAAATTAAAACAGAAAATGTAAAAATATATTTAAAATATATGATAAAAGAATACATCTCGGTGATAGTAAGCTAATGGGAAAGGCTTTTACACATACCGCTATCATTTTCGTGTCTTGAATCTCTCTTTCGATTATTGTGGTCTTTCCTTCCCAGGTCTGCTTTTGAAGAAGTTTACCATCTGCAAGGCTCATAGTAGTCTGAGAGGGAGAGTGAAGTGAAATTACTATAAAAGGACACACAATAACTGTATGTTTATGATGAAATAAATAAACAGACCTTGTGAAAATGTAGTTTCTTTGAATTATGATTTGTTATTGCGTGTAAACATAATTTTGTTTTACTACTGATGACATTTTATCACATTTAAATTTAAAGTTTTTTTGTTTGTTTGTTTGTTTGTTTGTAAGTTTGTTGGTTACATGTTTATATACATTTTTAAGACTAATAACAATGTTTTAACTTAAAGGAATAGTTCACCCAAAAATGTAAAGTCTGTCATCGTTTACTCATCCTCCACTTGTTCCAAACCTGTTTGCCTTTCTTTCTTCTGTTGAGCACATAAGAAGATATTTTGAAGAATGTTGAAAAAAACAACCATTGATTTCCATAGTATTTTGTTGCCGTTGTTGTTCCTACTATGGGTGTCAATGGCTGCTGGTTTCAAAGTCCTATTAGAATATGTTGTTTTGTGTTCAGTAGAAGAAAGAAATGAATACGTTAAGAGAACCACTTGAGTGTGAGGAGATAATGAGGAAGTTTTCAATTTTGGGTGAACTATCCCTTTAAGAAAGCAATATTTGTCTTTAAAAGCTCTTCTTTTCAGTCACAACAAACGAATAAATTTTTCATTCTGATGAATTGCCATTTACTGAAGAAGTTTGAACAGAAAATATCTGTATTTGAAATGTGGAAGAAATGTTATCAGAGCTTTATACAACAAAACAAATGTTAACCAAATCAATTTTACTTAACCACAAACCTAATTATTTCAGTAAATCCAAAAAAACGTAATTTTTCTTTCTTTCTTTTCATTGCTATAAATAACAATCCCCTTACCTTCACTTTCCTGTCATCTGCTGTCGTCTCATCAAATTCCTCATCTAACTTGAATTTGATTTCCAGGGTCTTGAATGTAGTGACAGCTTTCATAGTGATAAAGCCCTGCTCATCCACAGAAATCAACAAACTGGGTTTTGCAAGATTTGCCATTTGTCGAGAGGCAAAACTAGCACCTGTGCACAAAGAAAAAGTATGATTGAAATAGTAAAGTATAGTAATAGTTCATTCATTCATTCATTTTCTTTTCGGCTTAGTCCCCTTATTAATCTGGGGTCGCCACAGCGGAATGAACCGCCAACTTATCCAGCATATGTTTCACGCAGCGGATGCCCTTCCAGCCGCAACCCATCACTGGGAAACATCCATACACACTCATTCACACAAATACACTACGGACAATTTAGCCTACCCAATTCACCTATACTGCATGTCTTTGGACTTGTGGGGGAAACCGGAGCACCCGGAGGAAACCCACGCGAACACGGGGAGAACATGCAAACTCCACACAGAAACGCCAACTGACCCAGCCGAGGCTCGAACCAGCGACCTTCTTGCTGTGAGGCGAACGTGCTACTCACTGCGCCACCGTGACGCCAGTATAGTAATAGTATAGATTGTAAAAGTATAACTGTAATATATAATAGCTAATAGTCAAATTTCTCTTACCTACAGCCTTCATGTATTCATCAAAATTGTCGCTTGAAGTCATTTTCCATTTACCAATGTACTGCTCAACCATTATTGCTGTGTTCAGTTTTTAATTAAAACAAAGAAAATCACAACACAAGAGGTTTGACTCTTTTGATATATGTACAGAAAGTGTTGCAAAGCCACAGAACAGAGGGAGTTTTAAAGAGTGCAGAGATTAGTATCTCTGCCCACTGGCCAATCGATGACAGCGCTGTGATAGCTGGGAGTTGATTGGTTGACAGAATATGAAAGGGCAGGGTTTGGTGACTATTAAAAAAAATAAAAAAATAAAAAAGATAAGGTCAAGAGTCAAGCCATATTAATCAAACTGTTTTGTTCAAAAAGTTGAAATGGTAACACTTTATTTTGATGGTCCATTTGAGTATTAGTAGACTGTCTACTTAATATCTGTTGATACTGCTCCTTCAACACATTTTGGAAACTTTGCAAGTACATGTCAACTTACACTAACCCTAACCCTAACCCCAACCTAACAGTCTTACTTATAATCTAATGAGAATTAGTTGGCATGTAGATGCAAATGTAACTTAAATTCAACAAAGGGACCATCAAAATAAAGTGTGATCGTTGAAATTTTTATTAAACTAAATGTGGTAGTACGAGAGGTAGTATTTATTTATTATTATTATTCGTTCATTCATTTATTTTATTTTTGGCTTAGTCCCTTTATTAATCTGGGGTCGCCACAGCAGAATGAACCACCAACTTATCCAGGATATGTTTTACGCAGCGGATGCCCTTTCAGCCGCAACACTGGGAAACACCCATACACACTCATTCACACACATACATACACTACGGACAATTTAGCTTACCCAATTCACCTATACCACATGTTTTTGGACTTGTGGGGGAAACCGGAGCACCCACGCGAACACGGGGAGAACATGCAAACTCCACACAGAAATGCCAACTGACCCAGCCGAGGCTCGAACCACTGTGAGGCGAACGTGCTACCCACTGCGCCACCGTGCAGCCATTATTGTTATTATTATTATTATTATTATTATTATTATTATTATTATTATTATTTGGCTGCGCGGTGGCGCAGTTGGTAGCGCTGTCGCCTCACAGCAAGAAGGTCAGTTGGCATTTCTGTGTGGAGTTTGCATGTTCTCCCTGTGTTCGCATGGGTTTCCTCCGGGTGCTCCGGTTTCCCCCACAGTCCAAAGACATGAATTGGGTAAGCTAAATTGTCCGTACTGTATGAGTGTGAATAGGAGTGTATGGATGCTTCCAACCCTACCAAACATTAGACGTCTGACGGACGTGCATATCATGTCTATATTGCGTCCGTTGGTATAATAGATGTGTTTTGGACGTCCATCAGACGTCCAATGTTCAGTGGGAAGTGAAGGGTTGCAGCTGGAAGCTCATCCGCTGCGTAAAACATATGCTGGATAAGTTGGTGGTTCATTCTGCTATGGCGACCCCAGATTAATAAAGGGACTAAGCCAAAAAGAAAATGAATGAATGATGTATTATTATTATTATTACAATTGCCATCTTTTTGAAGTACAGAATTAAGTGCCTTAATATATTTATAGATGCTTTAAATGTCCACATTAGGTTTTAGATGACCCATTTTAGATGCAGAACTAAAATTCTTAGAGAGTATTAGTAGTGGATCTTCACCTAATAAGTCTGAACAAATTAGAAGGATTCATCCACATTAGTTGGACTGTTGCAGGCTAACGTACGTGGATTTTATATATCATATTATTGAAGTTTAGTGTAGAATAGAAACAGCGCCATCTGCTGATGAATTATAGTTATTTTGGCAACTGAAAGTAAATGAAAAGCAAAGTAGACGTAATTGAAAGTACACCTGCTTTTTATCACCCGATTCACTTACGGTCAGCGATGGAAATGATCCTGTCAATAATAAAATAAGGAATATGATGTCCAGTCTGAATCACTCGTTCCAGAATTGCGGGTAAGTTTACATTTTGATTTGAACATAAAACATTTGATTCTGTTACTAATTGTTGTTTATTTTATTGTTAATTTTTAAAACCCCTAACAGTTGACATTTTCCACCCTAGGCATCATTAAGCATCATTAAGCATAATATTCCTCAAGATGCTTAACTTCAAACCAGATAGATAGGCTACCACATGGCATGTCTAAAACAGAGCTGACAAATAACTAATCTACTATTGGTTTATGCTCAACAGTTTGTATAAATGAATGAGAAAAGAATAATATGGAGTGCCTCAGTGCCTTTCAGAATTTCCAGCCAGAGGAAGTCATTGGAGCAAGTCAGTCACATGGACTTTCTTTCAGCGCTTTACCGATTGTTAGCCTATGCTTTTTTTATAACAAACTTAACAGAGTTTACTAGAACGTAGGGAATTTCTACGTTTTTGTAACAATAATAGTGTAATTCTAACATATAAGTACACACACAGAAGTTTCAATAAACCTCAAATCTACTTTAATCAACTCGCACTTAAACTGGAAACATGCATTCAATTTTCTTTCCTTAGTGAAAATACATATTTCATTTTATAAATGAATCCATTCATTAAATATGTTTATTCACTTATTGTCAGTATGGCACTTCTCGTAAAGAGTAGGGGTGTAACCCCGGTGTCCTGGCCAAATTCCCTCCATCAGCCCTTACGATCATGGCCTCCCAATCATCCCCATCCACTGAATTGGCTGTTTCACTGTCTCTCCACTCCACCTATAGCTGGTGTGTGGTGAGCGCACTGGCGCCGTTGTCCTGTGGCTGCCGTCGCATCATCCAAGTAGATGCTGCACACTGGTGGTGGTATGAAGAGACCCCCCTCATGATTATGAAGCGCTTTGGGTGTATGGCAATATGCGCTATATAAATCCACATTACTTACTTACTTACTTACTTACTTATTGTCAGTATAAATGTATAGGGAATGTATTTTATTGAATAAATTATTTAATTAGCATAGCCTAATTTAAACATTAATGTTTGTTTTCAATATTTATTTACAGAATAATTTAATTTAAAAAAAAAAACTACAATTTAAAATGAATGTTGTTTGAAGCATTTCAATTTTGTATATAATAATAATGATGATGATGATAATCATAATAATATTTAATAACCAGTCAGTTGTACAATTTGATGTAATTACTATTTAGCATGTTTATTGATAATCTCACTTACATTAGATTAGCATATGGTGTCATGATCACATATTTTACTCATTTCACAGCAGTAGATCTGAGAAACATTTGGAGGGCAGGTGCTCTGGCATGGAACTCACTGGTAATTATTAATGCATTAAACACAGACATTACATCCCACTAATTAGTCACGTTGGCGCTGTTGTCCAATCTCTGACCAGATGACTCCAATTAAAAATTCATGAGAGACTACAGGCAAAAACACTGTGGTTTGTTCATGCACTTCTCAAATTCGAGGCTATTTAATTTGTGTGCGTGTGCGTGTGCGTGTGTGTGTGTGTAATAGAAAGAAAACGCCTTTTTTTTTTTATTATTATTTGTAGATTTCAATTAATCTTTATAAAGGATGTGTTCTTAAAATGAGTTCATAGATAATTTGCCTGACAACATTTTATTCTACCAAAAATTGTGAAAGTTTTGTTCATGCACGTCTCAACTTCTTTTTTAGTCTGATGGAAAACACCTTTTAAGTGTTTTTAGTACTATTAATACTATATCAGTTTGTGACTGTAGATCAATTACCGTAAACATTTTGTAAAGGCTGTGTTCCTAAAATGACTTTAAATATAATTTGCCTGTGACTGTGATACTAATGCTGATTTCTGATTACACAAGAGTTCAGATAAAAAGGCCAAGTGCTGTTGGAAATTTTCTTCTGTATTTTTTCTCAAGCTCCTATGTTCATGTTTAGCTATTTCACTTTAAAGGGAATGAAAAGATTATCTTGAAAAGACCCCCCCCCCCCCCCCCCCATTAAAAAGTACATTTACTAAACCTACACACAGGAGCCTTAGAAAAATGCTTATTTTAGAAGAAAATTTCCAACAGCATTAAGGTTAAAGCATTAAAGGTTTTTTTTTTATGTTATTTAAAAAAAGAGATTCCCCAAATCCAATCTGTAAATACCTTTGACTCCAGTGTGTCAGAAAAAAAGATTTTTTAACAACCAATATTAAGATGTAAATTAAATTAAATGTAAATTGAAAATTAGCACATAATTAATTAAAAAATGCCTCATTTGCCTATTATAAAATAACATTGTAGAAACTTGTAATGCAGAACATTTCTTTTATTCTTAGTGTAACACTGTGCAGTATGGTATAATAATAACTATTAGTTAATATTTTTTAACATTTTAGTAGATTCAAGTGGAGTATTTAATAATTATGTAAGTCATAAATGGAAATACAAAATGAAAAAAAAAAAAAAACATCCATGATGGAGTGCACAATGCAGCACAAAGCTCTTTGAGAGCAGAGATTTGCGTTCTATAAAACAATTGGTTTAGGATTCTGTAGAGAACGGTAAAAGTGGGTTTGAAAATGAAGAAAATGTAGAGCAATAAGTGGCTTCTTGCAGAGGAATGAGGAAAGCTTGTTCTGCTTGCAGTAGCAGAGAACTGAATCATTTACTGCCTACCACATATTTTCCCACAGGCCGGAAACTGCTTTCACTCCCACTGAGACACCAGCTGGAAGAGCAGATTCACTCATATTACACCAACTCAATGACAAAACTAGATGGATAGATAGATAGATTTATATTATATATAGTATATACATATTTCATGTTAAATATAAAATACACAAATGGTACCGCTGTGTGCCTTGAAAGAACATTGCACGACCAAAAATATGTTTTGTGTTTCTAATCATAATATCGTAGCATGATATTTCATGGTATTCATTTCTTTTCTGTAGTTTGGCAAGAGGAGATCTGAGTAGGTAATGTTTGATTCATTTACGTGACACCATCTGTAATATAAATTATTAGCCATAACCTTTAATTGCACAAGCATATTTCTGATTAAAAATACTTTTTTGTCATGAAATATCTTATGAATCATATGTTTGTGCTGCTTCTATAATTATTAGTAATTATTATTAATTTATTAATTTAAAGTGTTTTCATCTGTCAAAAATTAGATTAATTACCTAATCAAATATATATAATCACTATAAACTGTCACCAATAACAATAAACAGTTTACAATTATATATATATATATATATATATATATATATATATATATATATATATATATACAAACACACATATATATATACACACATACATACATATACATATATATATATAAAATTGTAAACTGTTTATTGTTTATTTATATATATATATGTATATATTTATATGTATATATTTTACATGTGATTTTTTTTTTTTTCCCCAAGTAAACAAATAAAAGTAAATCTTGTGTGTTGATCTAAATGTAATGCAGCAAATTTCCACTTTTGTTTCATTTTCACATTTTTTTCAACTGTTGTAAATATTTAGTTTAGTTATTCAGTTTATTTCCATTCATTTCTGACCATGGTTTTCTGACATCTGCTGGTGACAAGGTGCCATAGAATAAAAAGCTGGATATATCAAGACATTGCTCAATAGTAAAGAGTTCAGTACACACCGTGAGCCTCAGACATCATGGATTCCTCATTCTCATTAATCCTGAGTGTAAAAACCAGGTGAAAAACAGGCCATTCAGAACAAAACACAGACTGCAATGTTGCACACGTGATTAATATGCACACCCTAGGCCAGGGGTCACCAACCCTGCAGATTTCAGTTGCAACCCTTACCAAACACACCTGACTATAATTACCAAGTACTTCTTCAGTTCCGGGTGGTGCGGTGGCACAGTGGGTAGCTCTGTTGCCTAACAGCAAGAAGGTCGCTGGTTCGAACCTCAGCTGGGCCAGTTGGCATTTCTGTGTGGTCCAGTGTGCTCCAGTTTCCCCCACAAGTCCGAAGACATGCAGTACAGGTACATTGTGTAAGCTAAATTGTCTATAGTGTATGTGTGAGAATGGGAGTGTATGGGTGTTTCCCAGTGATGGGTTGTAGCTGGAAGGCATCCGCTGCATAAAACATATGCTGGATAAGTTGGCGGTTCATTCCGCTGTGGCGACCCCAGATTAATAAAGGGACTAAGCCCAAAAGAAAATGAATGAATGAATGTTAAAACCACTATAAATACACCTCTCTTGTCCCTTTTGTCGAGTATAATTATAAAATAAAAAGCAAACATCAGTTTTTTTTACCATGTTCACAGAACCCCAAACCTTTATTTTCACCAAAGTTTGCACACACATAAATGAGAGGGGGGAAAGACAATTTTGGCAGCTGAAGACACTTCAAGCATATTTATAGAGAAGACAGTGATCTGAAAATAATTCAACATAAAACCATAATCATTCAGTGCATATTCAGACTCTTCCCATCGCTTGACTTCCAGAGATAAAGGTCACAAATGCTCAGTCAGCCTAACATGGACACACACACAAGCACACACACATTCACTCCAGTCTCATCCAAATGAAGCAAATAGAAAATAGTCATACGTCAAAGGCTGTAGTTGGGAGTTTATGAGGATACATTCAGCTGGTAAAGATGTTACCTATTTTATCAAGGCAGACAGATGTCAGAACATTCAGCTCCTTTAATTACACCGCTGCTGTACTAATGAAGATGTGGACTCCTGCTAGATGACAAACATCAGCCATGAGTGCCGAAGGCCTGAATCAATGCGTGGGTCACCAAAAGAGCAACAGGGTCGGAACTGGCTGATTATTTTGTTTATTTTTCCTTTGCAGTTTAACGCAGGCCATGTCAAGCTGTCTATCCGAAGGGTCCAAAAAGGGTGCAGCGTTTCCAATCATCAGCCAACAAAAGAGCAAGTTTGCAGATGTCGACATGCAGATTTCAAGAGAGTGATATTTCATTTCACAGAGGATACTGAGCAAAGAAATAAAATGCAGAAGGTTACAAATGAGACACTATTTTTATCGGTTTCAGTACTCATATTTCAAGCTATTTATTCAGGAAAAGGTGGCTACGCTTTCGATCATGCTGTATATAAACTTAAGTGCACTATATATTTATGATTCTTGGGGTATGTTTGCTTTTTAGAATGTAGATCTGTGGGGCCTGAGCACTGATGCTTTTTTGCATTCTTCACAATTACACCAAACTTTACATTATTTAACACCGCAAACGTAAGCGAGCAGCTTACTCACAACATCGAAAAACCTTTCACGTGATCAAACCAGACGTGCCTGAACCTGACAAAAACATAATTCGAAGAAAAGAAATAACGCAATGCATCGTGTAGATTTGATACATTTGATTTGTTATCATTCAATCTGATAGATAGATAGATAGATAGATAGATAGATAGAAGATAGATAGATAGATAGATAGATAGATAGATAGATAGATAGATAGATAGATAGATAGATAGATAGATAGATAGA
>CAIGQV010001633.1:3822274-3848173 GCA_903798115.1 Danio jaintianensis | reverse complement strand
AGTATAGTATAGTATAGTATAGTATAGTATAGTATAGTATAGTATAGTATAGTATAGTATAGTATAGTACAGTACTGTATAGTATAGTATAGTATAGTATAGTATAGTATAGTATAGTATAGTATAGCATAGTATAACTGAAGATGTTCTTTAATCTCCTTTGTACTTTGCTCCAAACCATGGTAATTTCAGTAATTCCGTTAGGACCACATTTATTAAAGATATTGCTTATCTTTTCTTAACTAGAAAGGTTGTATTACAGAAATATCCTAACTTGACAAAAAAGTAGTTGTCCAAAAATGCAAATAAAAAAATTATAATTTCTAAGCTAACAGAAAAAAATGATTGCTTATAATTGCACTGTTTAACAATGGCATTGCATTTATTGATTAAAGAAAATTAAGAATGTTTAATGGCAAAAAGACTCTTTGAGGACCCTGAAGATGTTAAAATTTTGGATGAGAAAACACTTATAAGTAATTACAAACTGGCACGCAACGTGATATTACAGTTAGCACAGAAACTGCAAGCAGCATTACAGGGACCATCAGCATTACCGGTTATAGTGCACATGAATAATTACTCAATAATAATTACTTCTTTTTTTTGGCCAGTTTTGTTTATTCATTTTGTTTAGGCTAATTAAATAGCAGCTTACACAGTGTTGGTTGCTTGGTAACAGACCTGAGAGTGGACTGTTGGCATAATTGAAGATTTACTAACTAGCGATAGGATAGCATTTTGTAAGATAGGATGAAGTTGAAGTTCCTGTGAACCGAACGTTGCTGAGACTTTTATATCAGTATGTTGATGTACTTCCAACTGAAATGGAATATTGAGTGGGGGGCGGTTGAATAAAATGTGCTTTCTTTTTACACATTATTCCCTTGTAGCAAACTAACGATAAGAGGGACGTGGTTAAAAATATTGTGGTTGAAGTCGTCAAACTGAAGTAAACAGTTCAGCCACTCCAAATGCAGAAGAAAATGGACAGACTATGATTGAAGATTACCAAAGAATTTTTTTTGTGTGTGTGGATTAACTTGCAATAGTTAATGAATTAATTAATAACAATGTGCACGTCGGTGCAATAGCCTAGTGGTTAGCGTGCTGACATATGGTGCAGTAGCACTTCAGGGCGTCCCGAGTTCGAATCACGGCTCGAGGACATTTCCCGTCCCTACCCCCTCTCTCTCTCCCACTTCGCTTCCTGTCTGAAATATCATATCCACTTAAAAAAGGCCAAAAATAAATCTTAAAAAATAAATAACAATGTGCACTAGCAAAATAAACATTGTTAATTTTTAATTCACACAGATTTTAAGATATAATTCTGTAATAAAAATTTGAAAAAAATCCTAATTTAACTCATCATATCTTAAGTTAAAACCGAAACTAAGAAACTTTCTGTAATATGCCTGAGATTTGTAAAATTAATGGACAAAACCAAAACATATGGCTATGCGGTATGCACTAACACTGCGCTTACACTGAGGAACAGCTCAAAATTAAAAGACCTTCCCCTACTTTCGATTGTCTATGAAAGACCAAACTCTTGATTTTAATGTGAAGGACTTGTTAAACAAAAAAGATGTGACTTTTCACGTGGTTTAGGAGAGTCTCTTTTCAGTTCTATGACATATGAAACGAATGCATAATAAACCTAAAAGGGCATGCATGATAATCCTAAAACTGCTATTCTGCAGTGTAACGTCACTTTAAGATCCAAAAAAGAATAAACTCAAACTATAGTCTAACATAGGTTGTATGTTTATATATATTCATTTAGTCTAAAGTCCCAAATATATTTTATAATCAACCCAACATAACAGTGTATTTTTAATAACTTTTTCTGTCAACATGACGAACATATCCTTATCGCTATGATCAACGCTCACAGCTTTCATTTTTCTTGTATTTATTTTGTAATTGAGAGGAAGGACCACAAGACATATTTACATGTTCTTCTAAACGACGCTCTTAGGTTGCAGTTCACTTAACGGCCACCGGTGTTGCTAAAACCAAACGTTTATAAACTCTACATAAATATAATATCAGGAAATTGATTGAAATTCATAAAATGTGGAACATTTTCTAATACTACTTATTACTATTACTTTGCTCTAATACGAAACTATTTTTACTCAGAAACTGCCAGTACATGTCAAAATTACAAAGAGACTGTACGTAACTATTTTTTCATGCTATGGAAGCTATATAGCTACTGTCAGTGGTTTGGTTATGAATATTATTCAAAAATATATTTTGTGTTTAACAGACAGGCTTAGAACAAATTGAGGATGATTAAATTCATAATCATTTCCAAAAAGATTTAAAGTAGTCTTCCTCATGGAGAAAAGGAATGCATAACACATAAGAGACCAATAAAACCAATTGGAATTCAACAAAGCAAATCCCTAGAAAACATTACCCTTAAGAAAAAACCTTACATATCTGAAGAGGCTTGTCTACATTTAGACAAATGGAGCTTGCAGACTCATGAAAAATGCAGGAGGTTCACTAATGACACTTGCCATTTCCTGCCCTCCGTAGCGTTTTACAGATTACAAGCACATCCTACAGCCCATTAGCTGGAGAATTACAGTCAGAACACTGTGGAGAGTAGACTAGAACGTACTAAACAAATGGAGAAAAATTATGTAAATATAAAGTTATTATAATTGAGGAAGACACACAAATCCCATGCTTTCAATTTGCAGACCAGAAGCAGGAGCAATTTCCTTTCTGGATGACACACTGGTGTCCACATATAGTTTCTCCCAACACTGCAAAGACCACCATGTGCAGCATATCCTTGTGCTGCAGGGCTGGCCGCTCTCCCAGTCTGCATCCACTCGGCCTCCAGCAACTCCCAAGCCTTTCTTATCAATATCAACAACCAGGCCCACCAGTCAGGAACCTCGCTGAACAATAAATCCTGACAGAAAAGCTCTGATAGACTGAGTAAGGTGACTTTTATGGTTCAGTAATTTTGCTATACTTGGAGCCTGAAAAAACAATAATAATAAAAATGACATTCTGTAAAATCCACCCATGCCATATGCTCATGGTGGGTCTGCATACACAACAAAATATTTCACAGCAGAAATGTAGTAATGTGTTTATTTTATATAATAAAAAACTCAAAAGCAGAGCTATGCTAATGTTTTATTATTGTTGTTGTATTAAAACAATGCATCTGCAATGCATGAATTGGTTAGGCCTGTGTGCTATGTGCCAAACCAGCCATATGATTTAGCTTCCGAATGCACAAAAAAAAGGTCATTAACAGCAAAATGGAGTATGAATGTAAAATCTGTCACCTACTCTCTTCCACACTTCATCTATTAAACAAGAACTATGACAACCATAACCAAAAAAGCGGCTTGAATTTTCATAAGCACTCCACATTATGGCTGGATAAATCGGAGTTCTTGAGACAAATGCGGGATATGGAGGTATTTGTGGGATTTTTATGGCTATATTGTCTGACCGGTGCTTCTTGGGTGCGGTCTTTCTGCATTATGATGTGAGGCAGCAGGAGCAGGTGCGCCATCGACAATAATCTTACGGACATGCCACTATTTTGAATTTTACCTATAGGCTGTTTATTAAAATTCTTTATGCGAATTATGTCTACTTGAGTGAACGAATATTAATGAGAAATGCACCTTTTAGAATCCCGTCGATAATGTGTAAGCGTATATAGCCTACGTACACTTCAGTCGCATTTACTTACACGGGAAATACGCACAAATTAAGCTATACGTGATATAATAAACATGTTAATAGAATAGTATATATCATATAGTCTATGCGCATCGCAGAGTTTGGTGTGGCATAACGCGCTCAGTCGAGCTTTCCATAGACTCGCGTATTTACACACGCAACAATGAAATAAGATGACTAGAAATACGCAGCACATACCGATAGCTGTTTTGGCCATGGTGTCGTTTCTTGAATCCGTAATAATTTCCACAATGGTCGTGGTTTGTGCCAGTGGCTTGAGAGCGGATGATGCTTAAGGCACTGAGTCAGCAGAGCACAATGAGGAGCGCGGAGGGATGTGAGGAATGGGAGCGGCTGACTTATGATCCAGTCCGCGCAACAGCAGATTGGCCACCGGCAGCACTTCACTTCACTGACGTGTGTGCGTGTGTGTGTGTGTGTGTGTGTTTAGAAGGAGGAAAAATCGCATCTAATCGAGCGCGAGCTGCTGGACACCTATCGCAATCCGCCTCATGTGTGGGCTCATAAAGGGCATGATGATATTGCGTTATTCTATTAAGAGTACCTTGAATTTTCCACAAATGAGGTACCCTGTAAAATAAGGTTTAATGTTTTATATTTTTTAACAGATAAGCACATTAGGGATGTGCCTAACCTTCTGAAACGCTGAGCACCAATTTGAAAAGGTCAAATTACATGTATAAATACCAAGAGGTCATAATGATCTGTTTAAGAATTTTCCACAAGCATACTATGATTTAATAGCAAGCTGTGGAATCAAAAAACGTTAACAGAAGGTAAATTAAACTTGAATTTGAGTTAAAACGTAATAAAGACAGTAAGAGTGTTGGGGGGATGGGGGAATTATCAAATTTAAGATTGAAGGTGCAATAAGAGATCTTGAAAACTGCTAAAGTTAGCCTGATAGCACTGAAAGCCTATCACCCTCCCTGCAAATCGCCATCCAAATCCACACCTCCTGAACGCATACTATAACATCATACAGTACATCATGCAACTCATGTAAAACTTTATAGTACAGTTAGTAATTACTATACAATTAAAATAAAAAAATTAAGGTAGGTTGTTGATGTTTGCCAGACATTCTCTTTCTGAACCATATCTGTGAACACGAAGATGATGTAATCCTAGGTATGCAATTACATATTTTGTCAGGCAGGTAGGACAGCCTATGTTTGGACCGAACATTTTAATTGGAGAAACTTTTTTTGGTTCTACACCTTCCACAGAATGGTAAATACATATAAAAATATTTGGACAACCTAATTTAATTATTGCTATCAGGGTGTGAAGAGACATTCAACCATCATAACAAAAAAAAAACTGTTTCTGAAGGCAGTCACCTGTGGACCCTTTCACAAGACTGTTATGACAGGTTTAACAGTCATCAGCATCTTAAATCCTTGAAAGTGTTTAATATATATATATATATATATATATATATATATATATATATATATATATATATTTTTTTTTTTTTTTTTTTTAAGTATGAACATTTATATGTATTCATGTATGTTTTATATCATCTTTGCGTCAAATTACAAAAAATGAATTACCACTTGTGCGAGGTGTTTGAAATGCAGCATGTATGGGCAGGACAGTAAATTAAACATTGTTCTCTCTTCTGGCTGCCATTATACACTATTGTGGGTTATTTATTTATTTCAGCAAATAGAATTGTAAAAATATTATTTTGTTGTACTCTCCCATACACTGTGCTCTAAGTTTACCCAATTATGATGACTTCCAGTGCTGAGAAACCTGGAAATGTGAAAAGGATCCATTGCACCTTTAAGTTTAGGCATGATTCTTAAGGCCTTAACCAAGCACCATAACTATAAAGATAAAGATAGAGTATTTTTATTGTTCATCAGTGTGGACGCAAATGTATTTATGACAAAAATGTATTTATGCATTTTATAGTTAGCTATTGTGGGGCAACACGGTGGTGCAGTGGGTAGCGCTGTCGCCTCACAGCAAGAAGGTCACTGGTTCGAGCCCTGGATGGGTCAGTTGGCATTTCTGTGTGGAGTTTGCATGTTCTCCCCATGTTCGCGTGGGTTTCCTCCGGGTGCTCCGCTTTCCCCACAGTCCAAATACATGTGCTGTAGGTGAATTGGGTAAGCTAAGTTGTCAGTAATGCATGTGTGTATGTCCTGGTCCTACAGATTGGGGGTTGAGCGTTGGGCTAACAACTCACCTCATAAAAACTAGATGTTACGAAACACCAATATATGGTGTGGCTAAATATCAACTTCTATATAAATGGCCCTGGGAGTAAGTAAGTAAGTAAGTATAGTTAGCTATTGTGCTTGGTGTTAACAGGCCTTTACACTATAAAAATGCTGGGTTATTGTAACCCAAGTTTGGGACAAAATGGTCAAACCCAACATTGGGTTAATATTTTAATTAAATTTAAATGACACTTTTTAAACAGTGTTTAGGTTTGTTCATATTGGATCCACCGTTGGGTTATAACAACCCAGCATTTTTTAGAGCCGATATTTTAGTTATTATTGAAACTTCGATTTCTTTAGGGAGGAAATTAAGTGTTGTGTTGTGAAACCAGGGGTCAAATTTGGGAGCCTCAAAGACCTCTGATCTTTCAATGCAGTTAGAACTAGTGAAATTTGCATTGCCCTGTGTAAAAAAGGTGACTCATTTCCCTCATGTTTACGCTGATTTGTGCTGTGTTGTGACAGTGGTGTTGCAGGAGGAACATCGTTTCTTGTTGCCTCCATCAGGAAGAGAAGTGGAACTTACAGTAGACTCACTTCTCACTCAACACTGCATCAATGTAATGTTGTCACTATGTAACTGTTTCTTCGTTTCAGCATGGATGGCGACAGTGGCGAATGCATTCCTGTTGGATGCTCTAAAGTCATATAGTAATTATCATCAGCTAGAACTGTGTTTCTTAACTGCTGGGCCATGATCGAAAAGTGAGTGGCTACTGTTTTAAATGGGTTACAGAGTGTTTTTGTGATGCACAACTTTGATATTGAAAGACGTGTGTGAAAGTTGTTGACACACAGTTCTGTTAGATGTGGTTCAAGTGCGTGAGAGAAACGTGTTCATGCTAATTGAGTGTCTGTGGTCAGATAAGATGTTAAAATGCAGTGTCATTATTGTAATGTTATTTTAGTTACCTGGTAAAAAAATCTCCCGTTTCCCGACCTGTCAGTGGTTTTACTGTGCTCACAGCATGCTCTTCAATTGCAAGCACAACACACATAGCATAATGGAAAAAAGGTCTATAGGCATCCTTTATCAAAATTTCACAACCAGCAGAATTGGGTGGTGCATATGCATGTGTGCCTAAGAGCAAGTGCACATAAGCCATGTGGTAACACTCCCAAAACCCAAGTTGTCTAGAGGAAAATAGGTTGCTTCAGCCACTTCTTGACCATTTCTATTTCTCTGTCTTTTTTTAAAATAAAGCTTACAGCAGTGAGATATCTTGTGCAGAGAAAGAGCTTTTCCTAGGCAGGGTTAATATTTGGAGAGTATATCGAGCCCCATCTCAGGAGGAAAGTAACCATTTTATGTATTGTCAAAAAAGTGGCTAATTCGAACAGATTCATACAGTTTCTTTTGTTCCTTTGTAAATTCTCAGTGACAAATGGCCACAAGTACACAGTGACGTCATCAGGTTTTCAGCACATTTATTCATGGAAAAGAGTTGATTCGATCCAATCTGCACAAACAATCCTGCATTAGAAAGTTTCTTCTGACTCTTCTTTTACTGTGTCAGTGTTCAGAGACATGGGCCATCAGTGCTTCTTTAAGTGTGCCAACACAAAAGTGTTGCTTCTGTTTCCCCGTGACGCAAGCAGAGCTCACCTGTCGGTGCAAGTGTTTGGCTTACTGTGGCCTACTAACACTCAAGGAAAACTGGTAAGGAAGAGCTTTTTGAATCTGTGTGTGCTCATACATTCTTTGTTTATGTTTATTCATTTGACTATGTAAGACATTATCGTAGGGCTGGGCGATAAAACGGTATGGGTATTTATTGACAGTACACCATTGTCAATAACGATATAAAAACATTCAGTATGAAGCGCTATAGTTTTATTAAAATGTGGCTGGCTGAATGTGTGCCTTGGAAAGAATGTCAATAAGCTTAGGGACCGTGCAAGTTTGTTATAAATAAATAATAATAAATAACAATGGAGGCACTCAACTTGCACACGCAAATATTGCACTTGCACTACACTAATTATTTTCTAATTATTTTCTTTATTCTCTATTTCCACCTGGGGATACTCATTCCGAGGTCCCTAGAGACTATGCAGTGCCATTGATGCGATCCAAAACCTGTGAAGAGATGATCCCAAGGTATCCATAATCCTGGACCAGGTCGTATCCCGAGCTGATGCTGTGGTCGTCATGGAGAAATGGAGTGCATGAGACTGATTCCTGAATGACCACTGTGATAAACAAGTCCCCACATTGATCCTGAGGTCCAACCTGACCGCCTGCTGGTGCCCTACTCACACCTGCAGTTTCTCCACGATGGACGTCCAGCTTCTTCAGCCTCCAGCGCCTGGACTGCAACTCTGAACAGGAAGTGAAAAATGGTCGTGCCTAACAGAACCTAGTTTCTCTCGAGGTTTTTTCTTCCCTTCACTTCGTCAATTGGTGAAGTTTTTTTTCCTCGCCACTGTCGCCACTGGCTTGCTCGGATCGGGACTTGTGGAACTGTGCTTCGGTGGATTTGCTCTACAGTGTTTGAACTTTCAGCAGTGAAATTTAAACCACACTGAACTAAACTAAACTGAACTTCAACTCTGAAATCTGGACTTTACTAGAACTACATTGTGAAAAGCGCTATATAAATAAACTTGACTTGACTTGAAATAGGGAGCGACACATTTTCCAGGCGCACCTACTTTCAACTTTTCAAAATGCCACGAGCGCACCGCGATTCATGTGACTACAACTAACATTGTGCTTTTTAATTTTCTCCGAAAGTAAAACTTGTATCGGAACTGCAGCAATGGTTTGTCATCCTCTGAGACACCAGGGGAGCACGAGCACAAAGCGCATTGAAAATGATGAAGGAAACCACGCTCCTCAAACTTTTAAGGTCAGAATAGCACGTGAAAATGAATGCCGTAGCTAGCAGCAGCGAGGAGATTCGAATAATGATGGTTGGTTCCTTTACTTGGAAGCTCAGATTTCATTATCATAATTTGTTTTGTTTAGAGAGTTTGAGGTTTACTTTGTAATTATTATTGACATTTTACAGATGTTGATCTACCTTTAAGTTTGCGTTGACTGTTCACACTTTACCATTGCACACACTTTGTAACATTTTATTTATCAAGTTTAAGAGTCTCTTTAACACTTAGGTTTAATTTATTATAAGACATAAGAGACAAGATGTTTATTTTTTTATTTTTGACTATTAAACTATTTTCCTTAGTAATGTTGGTAAATTAAAATAAAGGGGTTAAATAAAAATAAAAAATCTACTGGACTTTATTTCTAAATGGATTGTCAAAAACATATTCAATAATTATCGATACCGAATGATATGAAACATATGATAATTGTTTTTGGTTGTATCATCCAGCCCTATATTATCGCATACTTGCTGTGTACTAAGGTATAAATTGATAAGGTTGTGGACCTGCACTATCATCAACCTATGGGAAACTGTGGGATTGAGGGGATTCTGGTGGGAAGAAGTCCTCGACTTCCACTCAGCTCTCAGAATCACTCTCCTTCTCCCTAGTACCTGCGTGTTTGCTTTGACACTGTGCTAATGAGCTGTTTTTATGCACGTGATGAAACTCCTCTTTTTATGAAAACTCTTCCCTCTTTCCACACTCAACACTCCCACCATAACACAGATGGATTTTATTTTAATCAGAGGTGTGAAGGACCCTTTAAAGTGGAGAATACAACATATGGGATTCCCATTGGGTATTCACCACATATGGATTATGTGGTGAATTAGACAGGCTCACCTGAAAAGGAGCATAATTCAAATAATGGTCCTCGTACTAGGATAGCAGGGAAATTGTCAGAGCAAGAAATATACTGTGTCTGCCTCAAAAGAAGGGAGTACCTGCAAGTTCAAAGGATTCAAAAAAAGGAGTAATGGGAATTGAGCACATATCTGGGTTTGAACGTGAGAGTCTAACAGGCCAAACTTCAAGCAGGTTTGCTAACAGAGCACATGTAGGTCCCTGACTGGTGAGTATTGGATGCATCCCTTGGCAGTCACCCCAAGTCTTGATGCTTGTTCTAAGGGAGTAATAAAAACAAGGTCTCCTCAAAGACTAAAGGTCCCGGTAAACTTCAAAAAAAGCTTTATTTTGTTCTTTGAGGGCAAAATATAAGTAAGAAAATGCTGAGTGACTATTGTTTTTGAACACTCCAACATCCCCACACTGTAGTAGGCTGGCTTGTAAACGTGCCACGCTGTTCGCATGTTTCCCCTAAACACAACAATGGTGGCTGAGAGAGAACAGTTTCATAGACATCCGGCAAACAGCCTTCTCCACAAAAAGCTCCACCATGACAGATCACATATTTAAACTGTTTTCTATTTGGCGTGGACAAACACCAAATGGCGGCGATGTGTGTAAACTCAAAGAAAAGACGTGGCGCGACGAGTTTGGCTTTGCATACAGAGTGTTTCATTGAGTGAATGTGAGTCTTTAAAACGTGAGTGTTAGTCTTTAAAATCTCTCTGCGAGTGATCTTACATCTTAGCTGTGCTACTCACCTCAGCAGCATATTCATGTGGTTAGTCTTGTTGTTTTGGATGTTGTTCTCCTGCCTGAACCCAGTGGAATGAGGAACTAATTGGGGGGAAGAAATTACATGTCAAAGAAGGCAGAGTTCCAGAACACACCCACTGATTGCATAATTGACACAGACCAACGGTAGCTCATTTAAGGTACAATAAATCTTGGTATTAAAATATGTGCTGTGATTAGCACACTTCACTTAAGCCCTGATCACACAGAACACGCTTGTCAAATTTATTAATGCAAGGCACACTGCACTGCTAAAAAGAGCAGTGCTCTGTAAGTTTGACTGTTTTTTATGTTGCTAGTCAACAACCTGATCAGCTGTCTTGTCAGTCTAATATATTTATAGACCTCTAAAATCTTTGGTTTGTTAAGTATGCTATCAAATTAGTAATTAAAAAAAGAATGAATAAACAGTGATACCGTAAGCTCCAGGCATTACAAGCAACTGTAAACTTCCACCACCAAAATGGAGGACCTGCCTCTCCATTCATTGGATTGCAAAGTCTGATTAGTTTTTTTTTCCAGCTACAGGCACTCTGAAAGCTCCTACCAAAACACGAACAGGTTGTGCAGCAAAACATGAGGCTCCTGGAGTACATAAACAGGACAATTTAAAAAGGGTGGATGATTTTGGGTCTCTTGGTGCAAAAAACGCACTCCACATGATCATACTGCCATGGTAGAGCTGCCTCCATGACGGATTGACAGAAAAAGCCTGTAGATGAGAAACTTATACTGATATGCTCGCTCATTTATGGCAAATCTAGAAAGAGCCTGTAAAGGGACAGGTTCAGAACTTGCTGATTGTCCCTGACCCATCAGATATTTTGACATGATGGAGCCTTCTCTCAGCTGGAGGAACATGGTCTATTACATCAAATGCATCACCAGGAGACCCATGATTTCTACAAGCAAAACAGAGGCGTCCTCACCTCTCACTGAGGTGAACATTGCTGAACCTGGGTGGTTGCCTAAAGAACTGAAATGAGGGGTAGTGTCTGTGTTCTGTTGAGTCAACACAATGGGTTAGACCACACTAACCATGCCTTCAAGCTCTGTGCAAGGGGCAACAAAATATCAGCCACCTTTGTCTCATCTGTGGTGTGTGGTTCATGATTAAGTTGAGGACACCAATGCCAACATACACCAACAAACAAATTGGCCATTAGATTTAGAATGTTGTCAAAAATCACTGTCATGTTCACACTGCCCCGACAAATGCCAAGCACAATAATGAATTAATTCAATTATCCTTTTCAGGGATAAAAAGACATTTATGAAAAGTCTATCTGGTCCGAGTTTGTTGCAGTTTGTTGGAAAATCATATCACATCACACTGCTCAGACATTCCACACGATCGAACAAACAGTGATTGAACATGTTCAGTCAGGTAAAAACAAACTCCAACCAATGGCAACAGACACAGACAGGGGTAACACTCTGATCCTACAAACATTGACAGACGTTTTGTTGGCATTTGTCTGTGCGGTTTGAATTGGCCTTTACACATTCCATTAGTGGTTCTATCAAATAAGGTGTGGAAGCACTTACGTTGTTTCGTGGATCCATACTGTATCTTCGACAGGAGAAAAAGTTGTGCATCCTCAAGTCCTCTCTGGATCAACACCCCATCTCACTCACACACTGTAGAAGACTTAAACCCAAAAGTTTTCAAAAGTAAAGAACAGTTCTGTCTATTTATTTAATTAAATATGAGTGAATACTGCTGGTGTTATGTCTGCCTCTTATACCTTAATCTTAACTTGCAAAGATACCAGTGATGCACACTTTGAATTGGCATACAAATGTACCAAAGATAATAATCATTGGATCATAGGAATTTTGACAAAATAATCTACAGCTGATTAAAATACTTCCAATGTTTAGTTTTAAAATATAACACTGTGAGCACTATAAAAATGACAAAATGTAATGAGACAAAATAATTCCATATAACTTTTGATTTTAAATGATTTAATCTGTTCATAATGCTGTATAACAAAACAGTTACAGGATTAAAATTAAGTGCATGTTAAACAAAACTTAGGGGAAAAGTATTATGCAATATTTAAGACATCTGTGAGTATTACAGTAGAACTTTACAAACAATCTGTTTGTAACATAACCATATAGCAACAAACATAAGCAAGATAAGAAGGTTAACTGTTATTTGAAGATGCTCTCTGGACCATTTTAATGTAACTAGTGCTAAAACTGTTCAATTCTTATGTCTAAAAAATTGTTCCCTTTTAAACAACTACTTCATCAGAAGTAGTTTTAATACAGTGCATTTTAAATAATAATAATAATAATAATAATAATAATAATAATAAATATAGGGTATTTAAGACAAATCAAACCATCAAGAACAAAAGCTGCTTTTCCACTATCAGGCTGAACGCTCCTCTTTGCGTAACCGTTCCAGTCAGCATGGACACAGTTTTATTTTCTACTGTGATGCTGATGATGGAGCTATTTGGAATGTGCCACTCAATGCCTTGGTAATGTAAGTGTATGTAAACAATAACACTGAAGAAAATATTTCTGTTTTTAGGACTTCTAATTTATCTGACATTTACTTTGTTAATTAACAGAAAAAAGTAAAAGTGCTTCAGCTAAGCCTGCTATGGAGAAACTGGCAGCCAGTGGCCACATCACGCACACACACACTCTATCAACATGGCTCACCATGGTTGTCTAAGATGCCGATCACACCAAACACATTTATGTAAGAGGCACCTTTTTTTCTTTTTAAATATATATATATTTTTTTATCTGCGGCTCTTAGTACGCCAGTTCAACCACATTTCTGAATTTTCATTGCCAATCTTAACCAATCGTAACAATTTTGAATTTCCACAACCAGTGCTGAGCCTCTGGGATCAGAGAGCGGCTGCATTGACACCCCCAGATCCTGAATTGGTTTCTTTTGTCAATGAGCATTTTGCATGCTGTTTATGTGCACCAAGTGCCTCGCGTTCTAACCGCCTGTTGCGTCTTGAGTTTTGGACGGAACACTCTATGTCCGTGCAGTTGAAAAAAAAAAGTCAACTCAAAAGCGCATGATGTCATGCGCTACAGCACCAAGAACATTGATACAGTGGTTGCCTAGCCACATAAAAAGCTCAGTTGTCTGATTTATAAAATGAGACGAAACTTTCATAAAAGTGAACGAACACCAGAATTGTTTTATTTAATATTTGAATAATTTAATAATAAATGCATTAATGATTATGGCTTACATGATGACTTCAAGTGGTTAAATTAGGTCAGTATTTAAGTTTCACCAGCACACATTCTCAATTTATAGATCAACTTTTGCGTGGGAAGTGGCGAATGCTAGTGATGGGAAGTTTGGATTTTTTCCACAAACCAGATCAAACCAGAAATTTGTTTCAATAAAACGGGTTCCTTTACGCTACAAAGTTATGACGTCATCCGCGATGATGTAATGACAGTCCTCCCATGTTTATGACTCAACATATCAAAAATATATAGACAGCAATCAGAATTTCAGTCAGTTAAAACATCACCATGATCTGAAACTTTTCTTACAATTAAGTTTTGCATGTTGAAGCATGATTCACTTTATTTAATTATTTAATATCCATTACGATTTTCTGTTATGAAATAAATAAAAGTTTCACCAGATCCTCTCATTTAAGCCCTCAGTTTACCCGCGCTGCAGCATTAATCAGTTGTTTAGAAGTTTGCTTCAGATGGTAACTGTGCTGCTGTGTCAGTCACAGGCTGTCATGTACTGTTTGCGTTTGGTTCACCACCTGCTCAATCACGCATGTGCAGTATTATCAGTTAGCCAGTTCTCAAATCTAATCTCAGTGTACTATTCTAGTAACTGTAAAAACTCAGGAAATTGGTTTATTTAGAGTCAGAAGGGGTATCAGGCATGTTAAAAATTAAGTAGTTTGTGGATAAGTGCTTACTGGAGAGACGAACCATTTCAAACAATTCAGCTCAATTTGGTAAACTGGTTCGACCGGTTCACAGATCCGAATAAAAAGAATCATTCGTTTGCGATCGGCCATCAATAGCGTATGTACATTTACACCCCCAGTACTCCGCATTTATAAATAAGACCCAAATGCACTGCTCTTTTCTAAAGTCAATGAATGGATAAGTGCATTCGGTGTGATCGAGGCCTTAACCTATCTTTAATTCTGGGCAGAGAAGGGTTTGCAATCATGCTGCCTCGTTCCCAACAGTACCTGGCTAGTCTTAGAACCATTCAGCCCGACAATGGAAAAGCAGCTAATGATTTGGTAAAATGGTAGAACATACCATTTCAGAACAAGAAAATTAAGGTAGTACATTCATGAAGTTTCACACGAATGTGTTAGCCTGTAGGACAATGTATTTCTGTAACTTTGGTCACTTTTTATAAAACCAGTCAAATTCTAAAAGCTTCTTTCTTCTATATATTTTTATATAATCATCTCTTGATAAAGCTGCACCATACTGATCCCTACCTTCACCTTAGTGCTATGTTGGCTTGGAAAGCTATTATTCTATAACTAGCTTTTCTTAGAGATGTTCAGCTTTTTTTTGATGTAATGTCCAACCATGGCCTGTGGTCTCTGCTGGTAGTTATTCAGGACATCATGAGAGCTGGTCAGCTGATCTCCTTTCTGCCTGTCCAGGAGTGTTACACACACAACCGCAGCTAGGAAAACAGGAAACTTACTGTCACATGACCTCATCCACAATAAACAACATCCATCAGCAGACTTAGGCCTTGTTTACACTAATACGTTTTAGTTTTAAAAAGGCATTTTAGAATGAAAACGATCCACGTCTACAGTGGCGTTTTATCTAGTGTTTCTGAACAGCTCTCCAAATACCACTATACCTCTGAAAACGTACATCACATGACCACACAGACACACACACACACTCTGGCATGCACTGCAGCGTATGCGCGCATCCACCCAGATGAGAGCTGTGCACGTCGGACTGTTCATCAAGGATCTACCGCTGGATCTAATCTCACTATATTTGTTAAACGTGATATTTAATTCATCTTGTTGTCTATATCTAACGACATAATCCCAGACTTTGGTCTTTTGAATCTATTACTTGTTCTCAGGTAACATGTTTTGGCTGAGCGCAAAGATAAGTTAATATATTAATTAATGTAACCGCGGACACTGATTCTGCACATTTGACTGATTGCTTGCATTTATTTCCTATAATGTATAAACTTATTGTACGTTATACTTTTATAATGGCTAAATTGATTATTAAAACTGATATTCAGCAAAAGAGAGGGTATGTTTCATATTTTCATTGAAAATGAAAGGAGGCAGTAATGTAATAGGTTCCATTTTGTTATAAATATGCATACAGTAAAGACGACGGTCATCTAAATATGTAGCTACACGACGCCTCAACATTTTTGGTGTTTGTTAAGTGGCTAATATCAAAATGAAAATAGGCAGTTCCTTGTATCATGTTTTCATTTTATTGTTAAGATGTGAAACAACGTAGCCAGGGTGTTGTGAATGAGGTTATAAAGTACACTGTTACCTTTGAAGATTTACCCGATGTGTCGTCGGCAGTTTGTTTTCCATATCAAACTTGCGAAGTCTGAACTTACAAGGAAAGGATGCAAGACTGAACTTTGTGTAGGCTACTTAATATTGAGGGAAAAGCCCCAATCAGATAGGCGAATGTCTGCAGCCCCACCTCCGTTTTCAAATGTCTCAGTTTTTCCCCATCCACACTGAGACGGAGCAGCAGTGTTTTAAAATAAAAACGGCCTCTTCAGCATTTTTAAAAAGCTCAGTTTTCGGCGCTCAAAAGTAGTGTGGACGGATGGCGTAACCGTAGCAAAACTTATGCGTTTTAAAGCTAAAACGTATTAGTGTAAATGGGGCCTTAATGTATGACAAAGTGAAACTTAGGTTAAACTAGTAAAACTTCCACATACCAACTGCAATAAAAATAAACCTCTACTACCCCTTTCAAATGCAAAAACCTGTTCCCATCTGCATTAACCTAAACAATCAGAATTTGCTAAAAATGAGTAAGAATTAATGCTCATTAATGTAAAGAAACATACCTCGAAGGTTGCTTAGTTTGCACATGGCGGCAAACACAGATGATTCCATTTCAATATTACGAACCCCAGCAGCATAGGCTTCAGCAAGATAGTTCTGTTTATCTTCTTCACTGTATGAGCAGAAGGCACCATCCAGGCGAGCTTGACCTGTAAAAAAAAAACACACACACACACATAAATAAATGCTGTTGTTTTGAACTTTATTTCAACTTTATATAACAGTCAAAATGTATCATGTTTCATGTTATTCAAGTTTTCAACTATGAACATTGAAAGAATCATTATTAATGATTTTGTACCAGTAATACGTTTATCATAATAGAACAGCAAATCAACATATTACAATGATTTCTGCAGAATTGTGTCACACTGAAGACTGGAGTAATAATTCTGAAAACACAGATTTGAATCACTGAAATACAAATTGAAACTACATTAAATAAGAAAACAGTTAAAAACTGCAATAATATTGCAAACTGTAACAGTTTTTACTGTATTTTAGATTAAATGAATGCAGCCTTGGTGAGCAGAAAGCTTTTTTTTTTTTAAATTGCAAAAATCTTACTGATATACATAATAGTTGACACAACGGTGGTCAGTTTGCATTTATTTCTCTCTATTATCAGACCATTTGTGAGGTTTGAGTTTGTAAACTGACTATACACTTTTGTTGAACCTACCTGGTAGCATTAATTCAGCATACTTTTATAACATTTGAGCTTAAAAGAAAAGTTTGTGTAGAAAACCAACATTACTTGTGTACTGAAAATTACATTATGTATATAATATTTATACAACAGTTCATTCTGGTTCTCGAATCTGACTGGCTGAAAACGGTGTGATATTTTAGTAATAACAGCAATGATTCCAGCTTCTTCAACCATGTGTATCCCTTTGCCTGCAGAAAGTGTGAAGCAGAGGACTAAAAACACTATAGTTTGACAAATACTCCACATAATGTATTTTTGAGAATGTTGTTTAGATATGTGGTTTATTTATAAGAATATTGCCTGTTTGAATATGTGTTTCAATTGTTTCTGAGATGGGACTTCCAGCATGTCAGTGGGGTTCAGGGCTCATTCCCTGCCTACAGAAATTACAGAAGATTCTGGAATTTTATGCATGTCTTTAAATTGTTTAAGTATTAAATATATTTATGCATTATTAAATACATATTAATTTTTTTTGTCTATATCTAAAAGCCAATATTTGGTCACAAATAAGTTTTACAGCCATATGTATTGAACATGTCATGATTTTTTCCAGGTGAATATATTTCAATAGAAGCTGGTGTCATGAAATTGACTTGAGGTAAAAACTTAAACAATCCAAACAAATAAAACAAAACAAAATTGAAAGATTTGTTATGTGTAATAGCAATGGGATGACGAAGACAAAGTACTATTGAAACTATTGAATGTATTTCACATTTTTATAATACTTTGTATATTTTGGTAATGACTTCTTCAAGACGCCTCTTGTTTGGAGAATGGAGTCACATGCATTGCTCAGGTGATTTTTCCCCATCGTCTAAAAATCTTGATGGTTCTGTTGGTCTCATCTATCAACTCTGATCTTTAGTTCTTATTTTCTTTTGGGTTCAAGTCAGGTTATTGGCTGGGCAATTCTAGCAGCTTTGTTTTCTTTTTCTGGAAGCAGCTGAGAGTTTCATCTTCATCATCCTGGTAATTTAGGTGTAGGGACTGAAGCAGCTAATATTAATTTACTCCGATGAAGAGCAGGTTTGCTTACTAACTACTGAGAGACTTTCTGCCAATTTTTACACCTCCCTTTCTTCATGTGTTCAAAAATTTTCCCCTGTGCCATTCAGTTTATTACACAACTTAATTTTTGAAATAATTAGTTTTATTTTCTTTCTATGTATGGATTACTTTGGTTGTTACTGACATTTGGTGTAAATTCAACAGCACCTTTAAAAACATGTTTTCAGATTTATTTATTTTTTTTTTTGTGTGTGTTTTTTTTTTTTACCTGCTCTGTGTGTGTGTGCATGTGTACATATATTATGCTGCATGAAAACTTGGCCATTGTTGCCCAGCATATTTATATTGTTGTTTGCTAAAAGTTATTGTTCAATAAATGAGATTTTATATAAATTACAGTAGTTTAATCAAAGTACTTTGTATTGCACAATGGTGCTTATAGTGACTGAAAATTCTAGTTACATTGTTCATCCAACAGATGCAACAATAATAGAGACCGTATAATGATCAGACATAAAGGCTACAATATTGAAACGGAGCAAACATGTAAATTCTCCTTAATTGTTTAAAGGACATTGTACACAATGCAATAAAATAATAGTTTAAAGTGACGTTTTTGAATTAGCAACGGCTTTTGCCCAGCTGTAAATTCAGCCGACTTCATTTGAATCTGTGGTGAAAGAAACTAGTTCTTCAACTTTCTCACACAAAAGGGTTTTGAGGCACTCTGTGATTGTTTTTATTTTTTATTTACGCATTTATGCCATCAAACTGTTATAGTATAAATGCAATATCACATGAGTAGCACTGCAATATGGCTGTATATCAGCACTGCTGTGATTACCTGCACAGTGCTACTCATGTGATATTACTCATTTATCATGGCTGGGACAATAAATCGATGTATTGTGAATCATACATCACAATTCTCTCTGGAATATATTTTGAGCTTAGTTTTTAAAAGCAGATGGCACGCCAGCTAGTTCTTAATTCATATTAATTAATACACTCCTAGTGAGCACGAAGAAGAGTGCTTGTGTTTTCAGTCATGAACTGTAAGTTGTCAAATGTACTTGCACCACAGCTTTTATTTCACAGGATTAATGTAAAAAAAACACAGCTGTCTATGAACACTCTTGCATTTCACTTAAACATTTTCATTAAATCATGAACTGTAATGATCTGTTTGTAATGATGTTTACGTGGTATGGGGTAGATTGTGGATGTTTGTAAAGTATACAGCTCCATCTGCTGGTAAAAACTAAGATCAAAATCGATTTACGAGAGAATAGCAATGCAATCAAAGAATTTCAGAATCAATGCAGAATCATTTCTCGATTCGCAATGCATCGATTTATTAACATTAACACTTGTTTGGTTTGTTTTAGATGGACAAGTGGAAAAAATGTACTTGCCCAATGAGACAAGTAACTTGAAAATAGTGGTTACATTAGTAAAGAAATTGTCATTTTTTTAACAAATCTTTTAGGTGACTGTTGAGCCATATTTCTTGTTCACTGTAACCTCTCCCTCCAGAGAAGCGCAGAGCTATTACGCGCAGCTCAGCGAACCAAGTAGCTCACCTCTGTGAGGTGTTTCACCCTGTCAAAAAATGACTAAACCTCAAGCCAATAATCAAATGTTCACTGACCTTCACTGACTGAGTCGCTGTTCTGAGTCTGAAAGAGATTACTCATTAACCTTAATAATGCGAGATGTGTCTGCTTCGGTGACATTGTCATCGAGATTACAGGATATGCAAATGACACTCAAAGAGCAATCACCCTTGCCAAAGAAATAAATCATTTTAATGCAAATAAAAGGATAGGATTGTAGAAAGAATCTATGTTTAATCCTTTAATGACTAAATGCAATGACTAATATATTATTGTGCCATCTCAGATCCACACACTGGCAATTCGTGCATGTGAATCCATAAGCAAATAGATGAAGGATTAAAGGTCCAAATTTCAGTTTCAAAGCAGCTTCAAAGGGCTCTACATGATCTCAGCTGAGAAATAAGGGCCTTATATAGCAAAACAGTCTGTCATTTTCTAAAAATGTAAGTATTCATTTAAATGGCAGATGGTTTATTGGCCCCTTGTTTTGCATCCCTCTTTTTAATTGGATTATCATTCGCAGTGCATTTTAGGATTTTAAAACTGTTAACAGCAATTCTTGTACATTTTTCTTCAAAGATTTGGCTACCTTCATAGAAGTCAAGAGTGCACATTGTGTTTCCAATGACGGTCTCAAACTCTGCAAGCTCTTTTCCACACTGAAGCAGCTCCTCTGCAAGTTCCTCATCGAGTTCTGTGCTCCTGACCACTGGTTTACCCAGAATGATCTGCTCAAGGCGAGGCTGGAACAGAGAATCCACTGACTGTTTGGTAACCACCACAGTCCCTGGCTTCAAACCTGACAAATAAAAGATCCCAAGGTTTACATCATGAGGTTGAGGTCTGATTTAAATTCATGGGAACACCCTTTTGATTAAGCAGTTAAATGGTAAAAGCAGTCTACCTATTCCACCTGATGTTCCAATGCGCACTACGGTGACATCAATGCAGCGAGCATGATAGAGCAGCTTGATGAGCTCATGCAGCATTATAGAGATTGATGGAATGCCCATGCCATGCTAGAACACAGTGAAAATGTAATGTAAATAGTCAATCAACACTGATTGGCATCAAAGTACTGCCTGTCAATCAAACTGCCGCAAAGGGCCAACTGCTTTTGTTTTATTTTGGCTTGAAAGCACTTCGAAATTAATATTAAAATGGCTGGATTCCCTTCCTTTGTTTTTGATAATACATGTAATAAATCATTAAACACAGAATCTACAAAGAAAAAATTTATTTCTTTTCAGTTTTTCACAAAACAATGTATAGTGCTCTTGTTAAAACCTTTAATTCCTTAACCTGCCCCATCTAAATTATATTTACCTTTGTCTGCTAAATAGTTATATGTTGGGTTTTTTAATGGGTGATTTATATTTTTTGTTTGTTATTCATTATTTTCATCTAAATTTTTCGAAGGAAGTCTTTATTACTTTCATTAAAATAGTTTGCGTTTGAAATGATAAAAGACGTTTTCACTCAAAAAATAAATATTCTTTTAATGGTCATTGCTTAATATATATAGTAAAACCGCAATATTTTCAGAGATGATTATCAAATCTCATATAATTGAGCATGAAAATCTCATATAATTACAACCATAATAGAAGCTGAATTTTCAGGAGCTATTACTAAGGTCTTCAGTAGATATATTTATGCAACCAAATAATTCAAAGGGATCCAAACAAGGTAAAAGGAGATTAAACTTTGGCAACTCTCTATTGCACAAGTGATCAAGTTTTGTTCAAAAAGCACACAATGAAGTTTACACAAAATGCAATGTAGTGTAAATATAAAAAAAAGAACTTTCTGAATCTGAATTCTGATTGAACCCATTCCAACTGAGGAAAATCAACAGACGTAAACATACCTAGTGAGAGTGATCCTTCATAAATCTATTATGTCATTCTATTACATTTTACACATCTTATTACTGCTATTATTATTATTATTCTTTTTGTGAAAACGGTAATACACTTCTTTAGTATTTTTTGATTAATAGAAAGTTTAAAAGGATCAAAAAAAATTTTATCCATCCTTGCTGATAAAAACGATTAATCACTTTTTAAATAAAAAAGTATAACTCCAAATGTATATGTGCATGTGGAGAGTTTACTCACACTGACAGACAGCACAGGTCCGACTTTGTACATGGCATAACGATCAGTTCCTGCACATATGTTTGGGTATTCTGCATTGGGGTCCACCAGTCCCAGTTCTTTGGCAATGTATTCAGTGAAAGATTTCATCCTCCATGGACTTCCCCCTACACACACAAACTGAGACAAAACGTACATCCAAGTTAAACAGAGACACATCACTCTCAATGAAACAAATTTTAGTATTACAGAACATGAAAAGAAAGTGAAACTTACTTTGACATCTCCAAACATCTTTGGCAAATCGTGAGTTGATGTTCCCAAGTTAAAATGGTAAAGGATGTCATCTGTCATGGAGTCCAAGTGGGGATTGTTTACATATATTGACCTGTGCATTGAAAATATATGAAACAGGTTAACTGTCGGTTATTGTACTTCGAGAACGTGATGAAGTAACACTTTAACCACACACCATAATGTAATAATCATGACTACTGTGTGTGTAACACAAAGGTCAGGAAAAGGGCGCTGTGAGAAACATTTTTTGTATCGTTTCTCACAAAACTGAATAAAGCTCTTGCTTACGAAACTAAATTCCATCAAAATGTCAAGTGTCATCTAGGCATCGTGCTTTACAATGCGTTGAGTTGCGTAATATATATATATAAAATCCTTAATACATTACTGAATGACACACCAAAAGGAAGGGCTGAAAGTCCATGCACATGAAGGAAGAACAAGGTTTTATGCATACCCATCGCATTTTCCATTCTTCTCTTCTCCCAGCGGCATTTTCAGTTTTCTCCTGAATGGCACATCAACAGACACTTACAATTCGACGTTAAAAAAAAAACCTAACCTATGCACAACTTTTGTCTGACATATTGTTTGGTTTTACAGCATTCCAGTGAGAAGTGTTCGTTACCGTTTATAACCCCTGTTGATTTAATGTCCACTGGCAAGGTCACTTGATTAAAATACCGTCGGTGTCCGTCAGTTGTTGCTGCTGTCGCTGCTGCTGTGAAACATCCGACTGCGCCGCTGTTCTACGTGACAGCCCCACATGAGCATCGAGTGTTTTTTTCTCAAACCCCGCCTCCAGCGGGAAAAATGGTTAATAGCAGCAGCAGATTGGACCGTTGAGAAGTCCATCATAGCGACGGGGTGGAGAATTATTTCTATAGGCTGGACGCGAGTACTGACGTCATACACAATACAAAATCTGGCTGTTTGACACTAAAAGTATTGCGGAGCTGTGCTGTGACTTTTTTGTGAGTTTTTAAATATTTCGTTATATGATCATTATTCAAAATATGCCTGACAAGTTGTCTTTTTTTGTATAAAAATTGTTACAATTATAGTTTGCCGGGTGACTTCTGTAAATCACATATTCTAATTTGTGGAAAACATAATAAGCTATTTCTATTTTACTGTTCTGATGCTTGAAACCATTTTCTTTGATCTAAATACATAGCCTAATCTGACTGGCCTTTTTATTAGGTACACCAGCCACTTAATGCAGAATGACATCACATCAGGCAATGATATGGCAGCAGGTCAGTGCATTTAGCCATGTAGATGTGGTCAAGACCTTCTGTAGATCAGAGAGCGGAACAAAGGTGATTTAAAGGGTTAGTTCACCTTAAAATTAATATACTGTTATTAATTATCCTAATGCCGTTTCAATCCCCTGAGACCTTCCTTCATCTTTAGAACAGAAATTAAGATATTTTAGATTAAATTTGAGACCTCCCCCATTCTCAATAGACAGGTCCAAAATCCAGAAAAGAAACCAAAACCACTGTCAAAACATTCCACATTCCATGAGACTTCTGTGGTTCAACTGTAATCATGCGAAGCTTCAAGAACAAAGTATTGTATTGTCCATAGTATACACAAACTCCGAACTGATATGAAAGACATTGGCAAAAGTTTTTCCTTTTATTTTTTTGCCACAAAAGTGTTCTGGAGTTTGTGGACGATGAAGCAGCTCAAATTTCATCTAAATTATTTTAAATTGTGTTTCAAAGATGAAAAAGGTGATGATGCTACTTATTTACTAAGATAATACTTAATCTAACCACCATGGCCTCCACAGTCACCATGTCTGAATACAGCAGAGCATCTTTATGATGTGCTGGAACAGGAGATTTGGATCATGAATGTGTAATCAAAATCAAAATGCTCGGCAATAATATAACGCTCTTATGTGAAAATCTCTGAAATGATTGTAGCACCTTGTTGAATCAATGCCATGAAACAATAAGGCAGTTTTAAATGCAAAAATGGTCCAACATTGATTAGCGAGGTGTAAAGTGTTCAGATTCAACATTTACTGTGCTTTTTATATCTACAAGAAGAAATTTTTTTCCATATAAAAATCTTTCCATGATGATAACAATAAAGTCTACATCTGAAACAGGATGGTCATGGTAGTAGAATGGGACAAAAATCATTGTGTGAAATGAATAAATGTAGCTTTTACAGCAGCATATGTGTGATACAGATGTGCATGTGCTGGGTTACAAACAGATTTACTGGCACAATTTTACTGCAAATTCACTACATAACATTAATCAAGTGTATGAAAGAACTTACTTTGATGAATAAATGTGCTTTGATATCACATGGGGAAGAAATCGCATTAATTTATAGTTTTCAACACAAAGTATATAATACTTATATCATATACTTTATTCTAATAAAATCCCCCATGATGGCATGAAGAACTCATATGATCTATATTTTGCCACAATCGTGTGTTTATATTGTCTTCATTTTTGATCCATTTAAGCGTTTCTATATTCTTTCTACTCCACTACGTCTATACTTCTATAACGCTCATGTGGATGTTATTGTGCAGTTCTGCCCTCTATCTGCCAGTATGTACACTCCTGATCATAATCTTAAGACCAGGGGAAAATTACAAGTATTCACATTTTGTGTGATCAATGGCTGTCGATCAGCCGATCAAAAGTTCATGACCATAGTCTTAAGTTCAAATCTGTGCAAAAATAGGGCTTTTAATGTCATTGTCCTTCATGCAGTATTACTGTCATGACCTCCTGGGAAGCCTGGGTATCAAGGTTTGTATGCCTTAATATAACATAAATGATGCCTCTTTGTGAAATATATAAAGAAAAGAAAAAACACACACTTACTTTTCGAGTGCCTTGGACTTATGATTTTGTTGTTTATCTTTATGAATCCCTTATCTAAAGAGCACCGACACATTAACTACCACTGAAGCACTTTTTGTTTGATTCTGGATTTATGCCAAATCAAATGTTTAAAATGATCGACAAGGCCAGCGGAGTCCTTTTTTTTTTTTTTTACTTATAGCTCTGTTGTTGGTTTTTTGCAATGGTCTTAAAGTTTTGATCAGCTGATGAAAAGTGATTAGAGTTTAAATTCTGTATTCTACACATTTACTGCTCTGTCTTTTTTGTCACTTGTTTCTTGTTTTGACATTTTGTAGTAGTACTTACAACCTGATTAAAATCCACCAGCACACAATTTAAATAATTGTAATTTTTCTGCTGGTCCTAAGATTTTGATCAGGAGAGTGTATGAAAAAATGTGTGCGGAAAAAAAGTGGTTAAAAAATGAAATATAATACTTCTTTCTTAAGATACAGGACTTTGTCTCATTGGATACATATATATTTACTTGACCAAATGGGCAGAGTATTATAGAGAACACACAAAAATGTTACACATTTGTTCAGTTAAATTAAAGTGATAGTTCACCCCCCTCCAAAAACAAAAATCTATTATGCAATAATGCATTCTCCTTTCACTTGTTCCAAACACCTATTTACTCAACCTCAAGTAATTTAAACCTTTATAAATTTCT
>CAIGQV010001633.1:3787874-3822264 GCA_903798115.1 Danio jaintianensis | reverse complement strand
AGAAATTTAAAACATTATGGTAAACTATCCCTTTAAGGGAGTGCTCATTTTTGCAACTGGATATTTATACAAAATATGCACAAAATTATGAAAGTCAATTAAGCAGAGACGCAAGTAAAAGACAATTCTTTACTGAGTGTAATGAATCCAAAGAGCTAATACACCACCACACTGTGATATAAATATTGCCTTTGCCCAAATGTGCAAATATGGGGAACAGGATCCTTGTACAAGGTCCAGAGATTTTATTCAAACCTTTTTTAAAGTAATCTCTAATAATACACTGTATTACCGAAAAGCTACAGTACTGTAACAAATACTTCCGCAATCCAATCCACAACATTGAATTACATTCCACACATACTCATATAAAGAAGAAAAATGCACTTTAGGTGTTGTGTTAGGAAAATAGCTTGTATAACTTTATAGGAACACTCTACTTTTAAAAAAAAAGGTTAATTTTACAACTCCCCTGGAGTTAGACAGTTGAGTTTTACCATTTTTGAATCCATTCAACTGATTTAGCGGGAAAATATTTAGCCTAGCTTAGCATAGATCATTGAATCAGATTAGACCATTAGCATCTTGCTCAAAAATTGATATAAAATAATTTCCCTATTTAAGGCTTGACTCTCCTGAAGTTAGTGGTATTAAAAGAAAAGTTGCTATTTTCTAGGTCGATATAGCAGGGGACTATTTTCAGTAGCTGCGTAATATCATTGCACCTGATGCAGCCATGGTATGGCGGCAAAGTTCCTTGATTATTACATCTGAATGACCTTCTAGCCATATCAGCCTAGAAAATAGCAACTTTTAATTTTCTGTTGGTCTTAATGCACAATGTAATTACAGAAGAGTCAAGCTTTAAATAGGAAAATTCATCAAACCCTTTTGAGCGAGATGCTAATGGTTTAAACTAATTCAATTATTTATGCTAAGCTAAGATAAAAGTGCCTGGAGATCAGCTGCATGTATTCAAAAATAGTCAAATTCAACTGTTTAACCCAAGGGGCCTATTTTGGAGCATTCCTTAAAAAAAAAACATTTTGTTACCCAAAATGTTACCCTACCTCAGTAGTTTAAGGTGCACATCACTTCAGTCTTTAACACTTCAAGGCCACTTCAAGCTATAACCTGAACTTTAACACATCAGATCAATAAAGCAGTGTACTAACACCACATATACAGTATTTGGCAAGGTTCAAAAGCCTGAGTTTGACATCAAACCTGTCTTATGTTTAGAAACAATAACTAAAATTCCAACTGTATGTAGAAAACAAACTTTGTTCAGAAATTGAGAAGAGCACTTTTTCAGGTTTAAATAAAATGTTTGTCTTTACAAAACCTCAATTTTTATTGTGAAGCTTAAGGAGGTTTTATACCATTTATAACTTTAACTTGTGAACTCAAATGGTTTTGAAGACTTCCCACTTTGGTCCCCGTGCAGCTTTAGAGCAATTAAAAAGAAAACAAAACAAAACAATAAAACTTGTCCAATTTAGTCAGACCTATGAAAGAAAATGTTGATAAGTGAGACCATTATTGTGTCAAATACTCATATTCTTATATTAGTTTGGTGAGGGCACTTACAAGTGTTCATAGCTGTTGTTGTTGTAGCTGGTGAAGAAGTATCTGGGCAAGTCACTGGGTCTCTAGTTTGAGTGAAAAAATGACAATTGGAACGCAAGTTTTGCAATATATTTTCATGATACCACACCTGTAGTCATCTTCTGACAAATAGGTGTTTCAAAAACTCAAATATGAGAATAACTCACTCCATTCTCCAAAACAACTGGATGATCTGGTAAAAACTCAGGTTTCTTCTTAGCCACTGGACAGTTTGCCATTTTAATCAGGAAATCCCGAGTGTAGCAAATTCTTTCAGCTACAATAAAATAAATAAATAAATAAATAAAAACAGTAATGGATTACACTTGTGGGTTCATTTTGACAATCCATTTTTAAAAGCAATTTTTTATGCATTTTTGGTCACACATTTGCAAGACAACTGTGTTTTGGGGCTTGGAAACAAACAGAAGAACGGCGGTGATGTTCAGAGTGCAAGTTGCTATGGATGCTGCTTACACTGAATGTTAGTGCTGTCTTTGGAACTGAAAGGTGAGGTTATGCTTACATGTGCTTAAACTTACCCAAGTACGTATTCACATCTTAAACACAGCTGATTGGTAATTGTGTTCACGTGCTCAACAGATATGACTGTGATTGATCACTTAGCGCGTACACTGATTGATTGGGATAATTTTGTAGGGGAGTGAACCATTCATTCATTTTCTTTTCGGCTTAGTCCCTTTATTATTATTTATATCTGGGGCCGCCAACTTATCCAGCATATGTTTTACACACAGATGCCCTTCCAGCTGCAACCCATCACTGGGAAACATCCATACACACTCATACACTACGGACAATTTTAGCTTACCCAATTCATCTATAGCGCATTTCTTTGGACTTGTGGGGGAAACCGGAGCACCCAGAGGAAACCCATGCGAACACGGGGAGAACATGCAGGGAGGTGAATCATGCATATAAAATTAATCACTTTCTGGCTGTCGGATAATATATATATATATATATATATATATATATAGAGTGATTGTAATTTTGGAAATATTACATCGCTTTGTAAATGTTTATTACTACCATTTGTTGAGTCTCCCCATACAGTTTAATAGAGCGCTTGGACCCGGAAGCCGCTTCGTGTGACATCTTAACAAGAATATTAGAAACATAGATAAATAGACTTGAGCAAAGAAAAAAGGAATTAAACTGTGCTTTATTGTTTTCTGGGGAATCAGTATTCAGGTACAAAAATTTAAAAAACACTTCATTGTACACAGAGGTACACAGAGTTCATGGTTTGGTACGTACCTTGGTTTTGGGGTCACGGTTCAATACGGGTACGGTACAACAGGAATAATAACAAATCCCCAGTGCTTGCTTTTTCTGTTTGTTCATTTTTTTTTTAACAGACAGAAGTGTTTTGTCACAATCATCTACAGAACTGCTAGAGTTCAACAACAAGAGCTACTCATGATGCAAAAGCACAAAATAATCAGAATAATGAAAAATTAAACTTTATAATCAGACTACGTATTAAATGTTCAAAGGTTGAGCCTAATGCTCTCAGATATTTTATAATTATATACACTCAGCGGCTACTTTATTAGGTACACCTGTCCAACTGCTCGTTAACGCAAATTTCTAATCAGCCAATCACAAGTCAGCAACTCAATGCATTTAGGCATGTAGACATGGTCAAGACGATCTGCTCCAGTTCAAACCGAGCATCAGAATGGGGAAGAAAGGTGATTTAAGTGACTTTGAACGTGGCATGGTTGTTGAACGGGCTGGCCTGAGTATTTCAGAAACTGCTGATCTACTGGGATTTTCACACACAACTATCTCTAGGGTTTACAGAGAATGGTCCGAAAAAGAGAAAATATCCAGTGAGCGGCAGTTCTGTGGGCGCAAATGCCTTGTTGATGCCAGAGGTCAGGGGAGAATGGCCAGACTGGTTCGAGCTGATAGAAAGGCAACAGTAACTCAAATAACCACTCGTTACAACCGAGGTATGCAGAAGAGCATCTCTGAACACACAACACGTCAAACCTTGAGGTGATTGGGCTACAGCTGCAGAAGACCACACTGAGTGCCACTCCTGTCAGCTAAGAACAGGAAACGGAGGCTACAATTCTCACAGGTTCATTAAAATTGGACAATAGAAGATTGGAAAAAAGTTGCCTGGTCTGGTGAGTCTTGATTTCTGCTGCAACATTCGTATGGTAGGGTCAGAATTTGGCGTCAACAACATGAAAGCATGGATACATCCTGCCTTGTATCAACGGTTCAGGCTGGTGGTGGTGGTGTAATGGTGTGGGGGATATTTTCTTGGCACACTTTGGGCCCATTAGTACCAATTGAGCATCGTGTCAATGCCACAGCCTACCTGAGTATTGTTGCTGACCATGTCCATCGCTTTATGACCACAGTGTACCCATCTTCTGATGGCTATTTCCAGCAGGATAACGCGCCATGTCATAAAGCGCGAATCATCTCAGACTGGTTTCTTGAACATGACAATGGAGTTCACTGTACTCAAATGGCCTCCACAGTCACCAGATCTCAATCCAATAGAGCACTTTTGGGATGTGGTGGAATGGGAGATTCGCATCATGATGTGCAGTTGACAAATCTGCAGCAACTGCGTGATGCTATCATGTCAATGTGGACCAAAATCTCTGAGGAATATTTCCAGTCCCTTGTTGAATCTAAGCCACGAAGGATTAAGGTAGTTCTGAAGGCAAAAATGGGTCCAACCCGGTACTAGTAAGGTGTACCTAATAAAGTGGCCGGTGAGTGTATTGCGCAGCCCAAAATCACAGTCATATCTGTTGAGAACGTGAAAACAATGGCGTTCAAGAATCCATTCAGCACTGCTCAAAATGCAAGCCGTAAATGCTAGTATTGTGATATTTTTTTTTAGTACCAATTGGCACCGAAGTCGGTACTTTTGACATCCGTTGTGGTAAAGTCCACAACACAAGATAAAACCACTGCGGTAAATGATCCAACAAGAAAAACTTTTAGTCTGAACCAAGCATTAGGAAATTTATACTGAGATGGTCACTTACCTTTCTTCTTTTGTTGGGTTTCGGTGCTGTTAAGGTGCAGGATTTCATAGAAATGCTCCACTTTTATAATGTTGTCCTGTTAACAGTAAAAACAGTTACCAGACAAAAAAAACATCCCACATCAACAATTAAATTCCAAAGCATGAAAATATTATCTGACAACAATAAAATTGGTCTTACTGGCTTTTCTATCGGTCTAATCTCAGCATAGTTTTGAGGAACTATTTTTGAAATGTCCAAAGAGACAAACAAACACAAAAAAGCATACAAGTTAACAAAACTGACATTACATGAAACACTGTGATTTGCATTTTTAATGATCAAACCTTGTGTGAATGTTCACTTCTGTACCTTGATTCAAGCGGACACGGCGCAGTGGTCTCGCTGGTTCCAGGTTTCTGACTATCCTTTTTGACACATCCATTTTTCTAATTTAGGGAAAACATTGCAGCACATTAATGTGTGAGCCAACATTCATGAAGTAACAAACGCATGTCTTCATTTGCAGTTCAATTTGTATTAAACCTATTTCAATTTGTTTAAACATCTGGGGCACTTTCCAGCTTCATATGGATAGTCAAGATCCAACATTAAATCAGCAACACACTATTATTTTCTGATGAAATTATTTTATGTCTAAAATCCACAAAATTACAATTATAAACTTCATACATATTCAAATGACAGTCTTCCCACAAAAACACCCTCCTCAATAATTGATGCTCAGTAAAAATTGCATTATCTGTTATCTGTGGGTCAATTTCATACGTTTGTAAAGTCAGGTATATATGTTATCATATGTAAGTACATACATTTCGGGATGACCATAAAGGTTTAAGTAAATTACAATATAATATAATAAACAATATAAACAAATGATTGTTTATAGCACAGCAACAGACCGTCTCGGTTATCAGTTAAACAAGATGGTAGCTATACAACATCATCCTGTCACACAAATAAAAGATAAACTTTCCACTGCATTTTAACTGAGGCAGATGGTCACCAGTCTTAGAGAGGTGATGCTTTCAAATCTGTAGCCTACTCCAAGATTCTTTGATACAAATAAAATAATAGTGATAAGAAAAAAGAAATACTAGAAAATGATAGAGACCTGACGCAAATCTGAGTCAATTTTCTTATTTAACACGACGCATGAGTCAGGTAAAAATTACGTTTTGAAAACCGTAAAAAAAAGTCTAGCTGAACCACAAAAACAAAGAACCACATACCGATGTTAAAAATTTTTAAATCCAGGTGATGTGAACTTTATCATCTGACTCAATCGGCATCATCATCGGTGCTAGCTGCTAGCCACGATGACTGCGAACTTTTCCTTTCAGAGTGTAGGTTTGTTTCCCACATTAAGTGTTCACGACAGATAAAAAGTAACTCAGAAAAATGTAACAACAAAAAAACTGTCCAAAATAAACAATTAAATGTAATATAGACTACTTACATGTGCTCAAAGCGTCCAGCTTCACTCAGTGCGTTGTCTGCCTCTATCATTTTTAAACAAAATCATTCCGCCTGAGCTCGTGACTCTTCGTCTGTGTGTCCGTTTATGACTTTGGATGACCTCTCCCATTATCACATACACATATCTAAAGTATTTATCTACACATTGGAACTGGTTGTCTATATAATATTGTCTATTGTTAGGACCCAAAAAAAGTTTTTGATGAATGAATAAACTTCTTAAATGTTGAATTGCTCTGCAATCACCAACAGAAGAATTAGGCTATATATTTTATTTTATTTAAGCAGGCATTTTATAAAAAATAAAAACTCAATGTTGATGTTATGTTTACAAGTGTTAATATTGTGTTTGTGTGTGTGTGTGTGTGTGTGTGTGTGTGTGTGTGTGTGTGTGTGTGTATATATATATTCACACACGCACACATACACGGGGGTTGGACAATGTAAGTGAAACATCTGGGTTTTGACCACAATAATTTATTAGTATGGTGTAGGGCCTCCTTTTGCGGCCAGCATCAATTTGTCTTGGGAATGACAGATACAAGTCCTGCACAGTGGCCAGATAGATGGATTTTGAGTCATTCTTCTTTTAGAATAGTGGCCAGGTCACTACGTGATGCTAGTGGAGGAAATGTTTCTTCATTCGCTCCTCCAAAACACCCCAAAGTGGCTCAATAATATTTAGTTCTGGTGACTGTGCAGGCCATGGGAGATAACTTCAATTTCATGTTCATCAAACCTTCTGTCACCAGTCTTGTTGTGTGTATTGGTGCATTATCATCCTGATACACAACACTGCCTTCAGGATAAAATGTTTTATCCATTGGGTGCACATGGTCCCCCAGAATGGTTCGGTAGTCCTTGGCAGTGACACAGCCATCTAGCACAAGTATCCCAGAAAGCATACAAATGTGGCCCATTTTAGGCAGTTATGCGGCACTGGTGGTCTTCCTTCGGCCCAGACAAAATGAATGTGAGCCTGAAGTGGCCCACCTGTACAATGGCAAAAGGGGGCCAAAGATTCCAATTCATATATGGGCCATTTAAGGCAAAGATTTGGACAAATGTGGGCCACAGTTGGCAAAAATGTGGCATAATCATTTAAGGGTAATCTGGGTCTAAACCCAAAGTGGCTTACATGTGTAGGTGCAAATGTGGCCCAGTTATCCTAAGACATATGTGGGCCACTTTTGGCAAATATTCGGTACAGTAAGCTCTGACTAATGTGGCTGTGAGCCTAAAGTGGCCCAGAGAAAATATGGCAAATGTGGCTCAGTTATTTTAAAACATATGGTACTGGTCAAGTATGGTACTGTTATCCTAAAACATATGATAGGTCACTTTTGTTAAAGATAAAGTACAGTGATCATTTAATAATTATAGGGAGGGGTCAAACCATAGCTCTTTGACATGGCAGATATGGGTAGTAATATACATTGTAAAACTTTTTGTTGTAAATTTACAGAATAATACTGGCAGCTGGGTTGTCAACCACATACTGTGTTTTTACAGTCCACTCATGTAGTTTACATTCACAGTATATTACTGTGAAAATACATTTTTACACTATGGTTTTTACAGCTCAAACCTTTAACCCTTTAAACCCCACAGCAAAATTCTCAGTTTTAAAAGAACACTTCCAAGTGTCCACATTACTGAGTACTCAAGAAACAGTGAAACACAGCTGAAGATAATGAGTTAATTATATAATAATTGAGGACTGGTGATTAACAAATCCTGTTTACTAAAAGAAATACTGAAGGAAAACAACAAGAACAGAAAATAGAGAAACATAGACTACAACTGACTTGTCAAAGCTTTGTAATGAAATTAACTGAAGTACAACAAATTATTAAATCACAAATAAATAAATAAATCAGCAGATAGTTCAAGCACTCCACAAACAGCATCACCAGCTACACTTATCACTAGCCTGTTTAATTTTGTCTAACATCCACAAAAGTTCTTCTTGAGATAAAACTTTACATTTAAAGTCACCATCATGGAGAAAAGTGTTTGCTTTAGTTGGGCTCTTAGCCCTGAACTTATTAATATTAATTTAAGCTAAGTAATTTTTAAGAACTTTGTTTGAAAAGTTTATTTATTACAGCAAGCAAGCCAAGTAACAAAATAAAATGTCAAGGGAAGCTAATTTTGTTTTAAGTGAGGCACAACCTGTGATGAAATAATTCACTGATGTTACCCAATGTTTAATCCGTTATTAAATGTAACGTAATAACATGCTCGCATGTGTCACAGAATTATGAAGGTTTATAAGCAAAAAAACAATTCTATTGTTCAACTTATGCTCACAGAGACATCAATAATCAGCAAGCATATGAACCTCAACAATGGTGACAATTAACAAAATGAACAAAACTCACAAACATGATACTAAAGTGACAAAATCAACAATGTCAAAATAAACAGCAGAATCAAAAGCAAATAAAGAAAACTGTAGCATCAATAAGCTATATAATGTATTCATACTGCAATGCATGCTGGGATTTTTGTACTCTTCCACACCCAGCATCCATTGCAGCATGAAATATTTTAATTGTTACCATTATTGAGGTACAAGGTCTGATTCTTGAGGTCTGAGTGTGTCTTTATCAGAGCTGCACTGTTTTTCCAAATCATTCTCTTAACTGGAACATGAACTGGTTACTTTTCATATTTCTGCTTGTCTTTGATGACATATATGTACGAAACAATGGAAAAAAGCAAAATAGTTCATATAATCAATCACACTACTATGATTTTAATAAACCTAGCCCAATTAGCGCAAGACTGAATTACATTATAACAAAGGTGTTTTATAATCTCTAAGTTACAGCACCCAGAGAAAAACTGAAGTTAATAAGTCAAAGGTGAAGAGTCCAACTAAAGCAGTCACTGACCTCCATTATGGTGACACCAAACTAAATAAAACACCTAAACCTCTGTTAATTCTCAATAAGAACTGTATGCAAGTCAAAGTTGTCAGTAAGAAGTGATTCTGTTGAAGCTTTGTGGAGTTTAATGATCCTCTGCTGAGACTGAAGATGTTTTATTTTACTTGATTATATTTAATGCTGTAACAGAAGTCACTGTTTGTGTTTATTGTTTCTCTTTCCTTCAGTGATTGTGATTATTAACAGCAGTTGTTCATCAGTGTCTAAATTCACTCATTTGTGTTTATTAACTCTGTCAAGTGAACTATATTAGTGAACTAGTGTACATAATAGTGAACAAGGGCACAAAGTGTTATTTCAAACACTGACTCTGAGTGCAGACTCTGAGCTCTGTAAATTTTCAGTTTACTACTTTCTCAGAAACAACAAGACTGCCCAGAATGCACTATTTTTTTTCAGTGAAAATACAGAATTGTACTGTAGAATGTTGCTGTTTTTTTTACAGCAAAGTTTTACAGTGTAGCTAATTTGTGGCCCAGGTCTGGCAAACAGGAGCAGACCACCCTAAAGCCATCATTCCATTCAGTATCTGGTCCGGATGTAAGTGTCTGGTGTGGGCAGGAACTGGGCCAGAATAAAAGCAAACTGTGGCCCAGAATAGGGTCAGTTCTGGTTCATTTGGTTGAATTCTGGCTGAAATGTGATATTGCTATGGCTTAATTGTGGCCCAGATCTGGCAAACAGGAGCGGACCGCCTAAGTGTCATCATTCCATGTGGTATGTGGGCCGGATTTGAGCCACATGAATTTTGCTAGCTGGGATTGGGCCTAGGGAATGCCATGATATTGCAGCCCAAACCATCACTGATCCACCCCCATACTTTACTCTGGGCATACAACAGTCAGGGTAATACACTACTTTGGGGATTCTCCACACTGTAACTATCCCAGATGTGGAAAAGACAGTGAACTCATCAGAGAACAATACATGTTTCACATTGTCCACAGACCAAGATTTTTGCTGCTGGCACCATTGAAACCAACGTTTGGCATTGGCACGAGTGACCAAAGGTTTGGCAGCTTGGCCATGTATATTGACGCTTTGGAGCTCACAATGAACATTTTTGGTGGAAACAGGAGAGTTGAGGTGCACATAAAATTCTGCAGTGCTTTAGGCAGCTGTGGTTTTTTGTTTTTTGGATACAATCCGGGTTAGCACCCAGACATCCCTTTCAGACAGCTTCTTCTTGCGTCCACAGTTACTTCTGTTGTATGTGGTTCATCCTTCTTGGTGGTATGCTGACATTACCCTGAATACCGTGGCTCTTGATAATCACAAAGACTTGCTATCTTGGTCACAGATACACCAGCGAGACGCGCACCAACATTTTGTTCTCTTTTGAACTCTGATATGTCACTCATAATGTTGTGTGCATCGCAACATTTTAAGCAAAACTGTGCTATTACTCTGCTAATTAAACTTTCACACTCTGCTCTTATGCCGCGGTCACACTAGAGTTTGAGCATGCGAAATTCTGTTGTACGGCACTGCAAAAAGGGGAGGGATTAAACAAGATGATTAGACATTTAAAAAAGCGAGCGATTGGTCCATATTTTCAATTTCTGTCCAGAGAGGTCATGTTTTGATCTTCGATTGGTCTCACGCAGTCATGTGATGCGATTTCGCAGGTCAGAGTTCACCAAGCTTGAACTTTGCAAAGCAGGGAACTGCGAAACTTGTCGCATGAGCTTGTGTTTCCGATCTGACACATTTGCGTGCATATGAATGGAAGTCTACTGGCCGAAAAGTCCAGTGGGACCGCGGCTTTACTGGTATTTCTTTTTTTTTTTTTTTTAAATGTATTTGAAATATGTATGTAGTTTGCATGTTCTCCCCGTGTTGGCGTGGGTTTCCTCTGGGTGCTCCATTTTCCCCCACAGTCCAAAGACATGCAGTTTAAGTGAATTGGATGAACTAACTTGGCCGTAGTGTGTGAGTGTGTGTGTGTGTGTGTGTGTGTGTGTGAGAATGAGAGAGTGTATGCGTGTATTGGGTTGCGGCTGGAAGGGCATCTGTTTTTTCTAGAAAATTGTATTTGAATATGACCATTGTAAAATTTGAATAGTAAGAGAACATTTGCCACTCTAAATCAAAACCTTCAACAGATCAATTCATATTAATAAAGATTAACAAACATTACATAACCCCCACCCCCCCCCCCCCCCCCCCCCCCCAAAAAAAATCACAGTTTCATGAATATGAAAACGCAAAATATTTTGTTCTAATCCTGTCTCTAAAATTTGTAGTAAAGTGATGAAACACACTAGTTTCCCCAACAGACTACTGTGTTTCAAAAAGTTCAATGAAAAAAAAAAAAAATACACAGCATTAATCCATATTGCAATTCTCCTTTTTCCTGTCCCAAATTTTAAGATCTCCTGAAGTCTTTGTTATACCATGGTAATGACATTTTATGGTCTTTCTGATACAATCAAATTTTGACTAGGACCTGTAGAAAACCTGGTAACTGTTAGCTGGACACTCTATAACCAAAGAAAGTCATGCCAGCTACATCATCTCCCACTTCCAGTAAACGTGACACATTTGTATGCAAAATAGCTTTCTTAATTAAAAATCTTAATTTTCCATGTTTACATTTGTTTTAAGACAACATAATAAAAGATGTGAAAAAATAACCCTGAATTTTAATCACAACAAAACAAAACTTTGTTATTCTGATTGTCATTTTCTAAAAAAAAAAAAAAGTGTCAATATTTCATATAATAAAAGATTATTCAACTAAGTCAAGTATGTTTAATATGTAAGAGTTATACTTTAAAGTAAAAGTAAACCAAATAATTCTATAACTCATCATAATTCATTATATGAATCAGATCGAGATAATTGGCTGTACTTTGTAATAGTACTGTACAGTATCATCAAATAGAATATGAGACTTGCTTCTATTCCTGCTATTGTTTGTAATGTAAGCTATTTACTTTTTAATAAAACAGTATAAACCTCATTCGTGGGAACAATATTATATGCTGGTGAACTGAAAAAGTTTGTTGAAAGCTGTTTCTGCGTCTTCACATAAAAGACCACCAATATTTTGACAGAGTAATTTAAGTATGAAGGGAAAATCTTTTCATAAAAATGTAACTGTACGGAAATTGTAACGTGTTTGTTTTGTAATTTACTCAATCCCATACCATATTCAGAGGAACTGAACATTTGTTCCCTAACTTGACCTCAACAAATATTTTGATAAAATACACAAAGCATACTAAATGCAAAAATAAAGGATTATTCAGTGTTATTTAACATTATGCATTTTAATGCTTTTACTGTGAGTCTAAAGCTGCAGCATAGATGACTGTGATTCAGACTGAGTTAAATCTGTCCATCTGAACCATATTTCTGGAGAGCAAGATCCTGCAGGGTTTCGCTCCAACCCTTATCAAGAACACCTGAAACAGCAATTAATGGGGTTAAGAATCAGTTGAAATAAACATTAGGTGACATTAAAGTTCAAACAATATAAACAGATGTGAAAAATTCAAATGATTCTTTTTTTTCTGTTGAAGAACGTTGGACACCTGTATTCACAGACATGCATTTAAAAAAAAAAAAAAATAAAAAAAAAAAGCAACCACGCAAGAGAAACCCTCTGTGAACCAATGCAAGAAAGAAAAAGAAAAACTCCCACAGAAAGAAATCAGAAGAACAAGCTGTGGTCTTTAATTGAATTAAATATGAAGTGACAACATTTGTGGATGTATGAGAACATTTACAACCTCACTATGTTAAGATGATAATTTTAAATCAATTTTATATAAAAAAGAAACAAAAATTCTAACACCTATGTACTGTAAAATCCAAGGTATTCATTACTCTGAGGAGAAAACATTCAACAGCACACGTAATACTGAGCCTAGATACTGTCACTGACATGCAAACAAATGCAGTTTGAGTCAAGCTATTCAAGTTATGAATCTAAATGAAATCTCATCTGCAATTTTGTGGAAAGCAAGCAAATGAGAGAAAACATCTTCACATTACAAATCAATGGAAACGCACATCCAACTCTTAAAAGAAAAAAAAAAATGCCAGTTTCAACAATAGTTGCCCAAAAGCATATCTACAAAAGAAAAACCTGAATTTTTCTGGTGCCAATTGGTCGTCCATTTAACTCTTTAACAGCAATGAGCGCCTCTCCACGGTTTTCGAATGCTATAGTTGCTGAACGTTTTGGAGCTCCATTTCTATCAAACAGCAACGAGGCAGATCCTGGAATTACTCTGTACCCATAGCAGAAGTCATAAATCTCTTCGATCCTTATCTGTGAGGGCAGATTGACCAACTTAATACAGGTCGGACCGTCAAATTGCTGGTCAGGAGGTTCGTAATGCTGGCGACCATTACCATCAGGTCCCGGTCCAAATGCATTATTGCAGCCAAAATTAGGCTCAAAGTGATCGTGACCTCCATAACCTTGGTGCATATTAGGCGGCATCTCAAAATCACCTTGGGGCATCTGGTTGTTCATGAAACCAGGACCATCGTTGAAAGCTTTGTTTCTCTGAAAGTTCCTTTCTTGAAAGTTCCTTTCCTGAAAATTCCTGTCCTGAAAATTCCTTTCCTGAAAGTTCCTTTCTTGTGGGCTAACCATCGGTTGGTCGTTTACACCAAACTGGGCCATCTGGGCCATCGTTATGCACTTCAGCATGACTTCAGATCCAAGAAACCTCTGTCCGTTTAGGGACTGTCCCATCATGGCCTCCTTCTCAGTTTGGAAGATCACCAAAGCCTCACCGAGTCCAGCTCCTCTTTCATCCCGCAATAAGATGACCCTATCCTCCGTGAGCGCAAATCCATGAAAGAAGTCCATGATCTCCACCTTACGAACATCAAATGGGAGGTTGCGTACATAGAGACACCTCAACTGCGAGTCAGGGGTGTTTCGCTGAGACTGTGAGGCTTCAGCTGAACGTTTTGACCCTTTTTCCTCACCTCTTGCGTCAATGGATGATTCCAACAAGGTGACCATTTTCTCCTTGGAGATGGGCGACACATACACTACCTTGTTATACATCATTTCCTTATTATGAGCCAAGCCAGCACAATAGTCTGTGAGATTTCTAAACACCACAACAGCCGATTTGGACTTATCGTCCTTTTTTGAGGAGAAGATAATTATCTGATCATCCTTCAAAGCAACCGGTTGAAGAAACACCCTGACATCTCTCTTTTCAACTAAAGGAGGCAAGTTCTCAAACATGATGCAGTACTCCTCATGGGAGGGCGATCGTGATCTTGACCTGTAGGAAATGGGAGATCGAGATCTCGTTCGCTCTAACGATGGTCTTTTCCGCATAACCGGTGCAATGAGACCTCCTTCTTTCAGCCACTCCTCTTCAGTGCATCTCGTTATTTGTATGTACCGTGGTCCCATGTATTGTCGATCTCTCTTCAGACCTTCAACTGCGTCCTCTTTGGTGGTGAAGCGCACAATACTATTTCCGCTAAACATTCCTCTGGGGTTTTTCAAAAACAGAATATCATCAACTTTTAACCCACCAAAAAAGTTATGGACATTGTCCTTTGTTGCAGAAAACGGCATCCCTGTTAATTTCAGATAAACCTCGGCTCTCTCTGACGCATCCCCCTCTCTCTGGCGTCGTGCCTCATTGAATGTAGAAGGAGCTGGCCTGCCCCTCATCTCTGGATGATCTGGCCTTCGTACATCTGCTCTGGCATCTTTACTGAATGGCAGAGGACCTTGTTCCACAGAAGCTCTTTTCACAGGCTCCTTGTACATGGCCCTATTTTTTAACTCTGTTCTTCTGGTGCTTTCCTCCAGAACACTCTGCATTTCTGACTTGCTACTTAGAAGCAAGTTGACAGGAGACCCCTTAATGCAGCCCCCTGAGCGCGCCATCGCTCGTCTTGCATCTTCATCAGATGCAAATATGATAAAAGCCTCCTCAAGCTCCCCACCAATTATATGAACCCCACCATCAGGGATTCTGAGCCCAGTGAAGAAATTGCGAATGTCCTCAGAACCAGCCGTGACTCTAAGTCCCTGTAATCGGATGACCACAGCCATGATGGAGCACACACAACAGCACCTGCAGACAAAAGGGGCACATATAATTGCGTTATCGCTGACACAACTGTTGCCTCCATATCACATAATATGCAACAGAGATCCCAACCATCACTTTAAAACCAATGTTAGCAGTCATTGTAAGTGAAACAAAGCTCTCCGGCCAATAAACATACATCTAACGACGATAACAACCAATTTACATCTAACAACATCAGCAGCAGAGAAAAACAACTTTGTTCAACAAGACAGCCTATGTTGGATTATCAGGTAAAACTGGTTCTCCAACCTTCAACAACATCCTTTAACTTTCTACATGCAAATATGCAATTAATAAGTCCATTCTTTGCCCAAAATGTATTTGGTCATATGCTTATTTTTTCCCACAATCAAAATAACACTGCAGCTTGAAAGACTATAACTGTAAAAATACTTTGCCTTTTAATCTTGTAAGTTATTTTTATACCATCCCGTCACTAAAAGCACGAAATCTGCCAACAGCTTTAAAATGACAAGGACCTTAGAATGAAGCTCACAAACCATTTACCAATTGCCACCAAATCAAATAAAACATTAGTTCAACACACCAGTCAACCTGACACAAGTACAGTCACTTTAAAATCAGTGGTTCTCAAGCAGAGGCCAAAAACAATTGAACAAAAACAATAAATGTAAAAAAAAAAAATAATAATAATGATTATAATAATGCAAAGGGGTTTCAATATGACAATAGAAACTTGAGATATTAATAAAAATTATTTTATATTTTAATTTAACTTAAAATGAAAAGTAATCATGGAGTAACAGTTTAACTCAAGTCATTACAGCAGAAGACTTAAAGATGAAAATATTAATTATAAATCAAATCTGTCAACAAAAAAAGGACAACCACTGCTTTAAACACAAACGATGAGACTCAGAAATGCAGTCTGCCCCTGCAAACGTTTGATTTTATTGCAAATCATTGTTAACATCTGACCTGCATATGAAAAGGAAAAACCTTATTCCTTAAAACCTCCCCACCAACGAACAAAATAAAATCCAAATCGATTTTCAATCTCAAACTTCAGGGTCCATCCACATGGAACGGTAAACGACCCAAATTTCAGCACTTGGGGAATAAAACCAAGGGGCTTTCCGTCGACGTTACAGCCTCTTATCTCACTTCCCGGATTTCTTCATGTAACTTAACCAGCGAGCATTTCCGCACACAAAAACTGCTTCCTCGTCGAGTAAAACCACAAACCTCTTTCGTTCTAACGGTTTTCACAAAACTACCAACTACTACAAACTTGTACAAACAAATGCACCTCGGTAACACATTTTATTCGCAACGAACGAATCGCGAGCTGTTATCCGAATCAAACGTCATTCAGCTAAAGACAGCATTCAGGAGCCTCGTCGATTTCAGTCAAACCAACCAACCCCGCACAACACACCCTGGTACACAATGAACAATTTGGGATTTAAACAGGAAAACAAATCTCCGGCAGTCCCGCGACAATTAAAATCTTTGCTGAAAACAAAGAGAGCAGCTGTTATCTGTGCTAGCGGCGATGCTAAACCCGACAGGCCCTGAAAATGTGACGCGCTCAATGTGGATCAAACTTACACAAAACAAAGAAGAAATCAATCCTTTTCATATATAAAAGAATGTGAATTTTAAAGCCAATCCGCGACGCCGTCTATCTGAATTCCAACGTGACTAAACGACAGAGTTTGTGAGAAGGACGAATCGCAAGAATCTAGCGCATCCGCATTTCCTCCATCACTGTCTGTGAAACTACGGAAACCCGGAGGCGCTGCACACAGAAACGCACATTCCAACCATAGACTGTAAAGAAATTCCAACATAATGGACGCACATATCTGTGATTAAATAATCGTAAAAGACAACTTAAAATCAGCAAACGTCCAGTTAATTTTATGAACAAGTTATGCAATTCAAAAAGTTTGGCGTATAAAAGGTTTGCACTAGGTATTAACATCTGCAATAACCACTAGCATATTTTAGTTGCATTTGTCTAATATATAGCCTATATTCATATTTTTCAAATGATACTTTTAATCTTTTTGTCTTGATTTTTAGAAAATCAGATATGCACCTTGAAAAAATTTAATTTTTAATAACAAATTAAAAATGTTTAGTCTTTGTTCATTGTTAATATTTAAAAACAGACTTGTGACAGATTTGTAATAATAATGACGATGAAACATTATTACAAATATTTCTGCCATAATCTTAAATAATAATTTTTGTATTTGTTTGTTTATTTTTTACATCTCAGAACATATTGTGGTTACTTTTGTCTATACTACCAATTTATACATATTCATATTTCTCAAATTATATTTTTATATTTTTCTAGATTTAAAAAATCTAATTTGCACCTTGTGACTTGAAAAAATGACATTTTAATAAAAAGTTTCATACGTTTTCTTTCATATTTCAGTGTTAAAGGTTTTAAACTGAAAATAATAATAACAATGATGATGTTAATAATATTAATAATAATAATAATGATGAAACATTATAACAAAATATTTCTACCAATATATTTTTTCTTTACGTTTTTGTTTCTTTCATCTCTGGACATTTACATAACTTGGCAATTTGTACTACAACATACATTTTTTTGAGTATATTCTAGCCATATTTGAAACATTACACACTTTACATGTTGCATTCAAAACGTGTATCCAGTTATTGCATTGTAGTGAATTATAGCCTTAAAGAATCTTTGTTATTGTATCACTAAGTGAATGTGAAAAAAAACTGAATGCTTTGAATCGCTTTTTTTTCTTTGAAACACACACTCACACAAACACACACACAAACTATTATGCAAAATATTTTTCAACACGGTGGCTCAGTGGTTAACACTGTCGCCTCACAGCAAGAAGGTCGCTGCTTTGAGCCCCGGCTGCGTCAGTTGACGTTTCTGTGTGGAATTTGCATGTTCTACCTGTGTTGGCGTGGGTTTCCTCCAGGTGCTCTGGTTTCCCCCACAGTCCAAAGACATGCGCTATAGGTGAATTGAATAAGCTAAATTGGCCTTATGTGTGTGAATGTGGGAGTGTATGGGTGTTTCCCAATGCTGGGTTGCGGCTGGAAGGGCATCTGCTGCGTAAAAAACATATGCTGGATAAGTTGGCGGTTCATTCCACTGTGGCGATAAATAAAGGGACTAAGCCGAAGGAAAATGAATGAATGAATTTTTCAACACTGAAGAGAAATGTATCAAAGCATTTATTTTATAAGGACATATAACCTATTATATGACTGGAAGTTAATTAGATTTGTTTGACTTTATAGCTAATCATTGTTCAAAAACAGGCCAAATGTATGAAACCTACATATTTCTTTCTATCAAAACAACACAGTGGCTACTGAAAATCATCATACCCTGTGAAAATCTATACCTTTGCTCACATTACACCCTGCTTTCAAAAGACCTTTGGGATAAAGTTGTAGAAAGGCACAGGTTAGGAGAAGGCTACAAAAACATTTCAAAGGCTGGAAAGGTTATTTGAAGTTTGATTTGATATCTGGCTGTATATGACAAATAAAGTAATTATTTCAAAGGGGTATGATGATTTTCTATAGGCACTGTATATAGCATATTACTCTGAAATATTCTTTAACGTAATAAATTAAATGTACTTGCAAGCTTTCACTCTCAGATTGAAAAAGTGATCAATGTTTCATGCTCCAATGGTTCTCGACAGGCGCAAGATTATCTACCAAATTCAGTCACAAAAGTGTCTATTTTAATCATTTTAGACCATAGATCACTGAGGCAGATCAACCTAAAATGTAACTTTTAAAACTTCTTAGTGTCCAGTGGTTGCTATTTTGGTACAACTGGTCTTGTAGGTGTCCCATTACTTCTTAACGGTTAGGACAACAACAACCAAATAACGCCTGTTGACTAGCAACTTACAAACAACCTGAATTCAGAGTAGTCATGTGAGCAGATCCCTGTAAACAGCTACAACAAAGGGTTACTGATCTATTCAGCTGCCCATTGGACACAATGATTTCCTGGTTGTAACCTCTGTGGGGCTTTAGACATGATAAATGAGTTGTCCTGGTAACCATGGGCGGCTGCCAACACTGCCTGATAATTAGACTGAGCCCAGTACTGAGGTACTATTTTCTGAAACAAAAGTTTGAAATAAAAAAATACGGATAGATGTAAGAATGAACTAAACCAAGAAAATACAGCAATTGCCAGAATTATGCAAAAAAACACACACACCCACACAAGCACCGATCTGTTATCAAATGGGATGTGTGGTGAAAGAGACCTGTACAGTGTAGCTGGACTCTGTGGGGCGTTAAGAGTTTTGTCAAGGGCTCTCGCCACTATGAAACACCACCTGGAACTATCAGAATAGTTCCCACTCATCACAAATTTCCTTGTGAAGCTGAGAGCTGGGACCTATTGACTGAATGGTGAGAAAAAGCAGATACAGATGCTAATAACAGTCATATCCCTACCAGCTAGTCAACCACAAATGTGATTACAAAATAACTAAGCTGTTGTTTTTTTAAATATTATTCTTTTAAAGAGATAGTTCACCCAAAAATGAAAATCATTTATTCACCCTTGATTTATTCCAAACCAGTTTGAGTTTTTTGTTCTCTTGAAAAGAAGATATTTCAAAGAATGTTGACTCTAGCTAAGTGTCAATATATGAAAATCAAAAAACATTTGCAAATAAAACACCGTTTCCATCCAATGAGTCAAAGAGAACAAATCGTCACTTCCAGATAAACTGGTCCCAAATTGTGTCATTATAGCCAAAGTAGGCCTACATACCTGTCGCCTGAAATGTCTGTTAGTAATACCTCCCTTCAAGTATTAAAAAAAAAACAGAATTTGGTGTGGTAAGAGAAGCCACTGTGGGCCTTTTTTCTTATATAATCAATGACTTGCATCTCATAAGAAGAAAATGTAATGCAATGCAATGAAACGGTGGCTTAGACCAGGGGTGTCCAAACTTGGTCCTGGAGGGCCGGTGTCCTGCATAGTTTAGCTCCAACTTCCTTCAAAACACCTGCCTGGAAGTTTCTAGTATACATAGAAAGAGCCTAATTAGCTGGTTCAGGTGTGTTTAATTGCGGTTGGAACTAAAATATGCAGGACACCGGCCCTCCAGGACCGAGTTTGGACACTCCTGCTTTAGTCCATGACCTGAGCCTGCTCTTTGGGAGGCAACCGCTCAAGCCAGTTCTGGGAGGTAATTATACTGAACCGCTTTGATGACGGACTTTAGCTAAAGCATTTTAGAATGACCAAAACAACATTTCAGATGTTTTAAAACGTGATTAGTTCGTTCCCAAAGTGGGGGTCGCGGGAGAATGTTGGAATGGTATTGGACGGTCGCTTGGTGATTTCCAAAAATCCAAAATTTTTAATGAAACTATTGGAATTACCATATTTTATCCATAACATACAGAATATAAAAATAATAATTAACAGCTACATCAAAAACAACATGCAAATAAAAAGGGGCTGCATGGTGGCTCAGTGGTTAGCACTGTCGCCACACATCAAGAAGGTTGCTGGTTTAAGTCCCGGCTGGGATAGTTGGCATTTCTGAGTTTGCATGTTCTCCCCTGTGTTTGTGTGAGTTTCCTCCAGGTGCCGGTTTTCCCCACAGTCCAAAGACATGCGCTATAAGTGAATTGGATGAACTAAATTGGTCGTAGTTTATGAGTGTGTGTGTAAATGCGAGAGTGTGTATGGGTGTTTCCCAGTACTGGGTTGCGGCTGGAAGGGCATTCGCTGCGTAAAACATATGCTGAAATAGTTGGCGGTTCGTCCCACGGTGGCGACCTCTGATAAATCAGAGTCTAAGCTGAAGGAAAATGAATGAATGAATTCAAATAAAAAAGCTATCTGCCTTTCAATTAAGGTTTAAATTTGTACATTTCAGCTGAAATCAGTTTTTTTAAGTCAATCACTACTTTAATTGAAGACTCTCACTCTTGACAGTGCAAAAGACAAAGTGCAAACAACCAAAAATCATCAAGTTGTGTCTTTAGAGCCAAAGTACGTACCTGTCGCTTGAGATGTCTGTTAGTAATACCTCCCTTCAAGTATTTTATTAGTAACTAAACTAACTGACTGCACTGTCTGACATGGAGCACATCAAACACAACAGCTATCATGCAATCAGACATTTAGTTAAACATTGCCTAGAAGTAAGTATCTGTGGCATCACTATGCAATGCATTTAAAAATCTATTAACACAACGCCTATTAATAGTATGTGCAAAAATAAAATTCATATATTTAATGGTTAATTTAAAGACTGGCAAAAATAATTGGACTGAACTCAATAAAAGGCGTTCCATAAAACAACACACATCAGTATATTATAAATGAAGTCTATCTTTTAAGACACTGCTGAGTACAACAGATTGAGAAATGCCCATAATGATGACAAGATATATGATTTATATTAACCTTTAATGATAATTTCAGCATAAAACATTCTTAAAAATGTTAAAAATTGTATTTGTTATAGTCAGGCTAACAGGAACTAACAATGAACAGTTGTATTTTTTTTAAATTCACTAACATTAACCAGAATTAAAATAAAGATTTCTTTTGTTAGTTCATGTTAACTAATGGGACCATATTGTAAAGTGCATTTTTTTCCCCGGACTGGCTAACTTTAATGATAATTATAAATAATAAATTTAACTTTAGGTAACTGGAATATAGAATAAATTATTCAAGTAGTTACAAAGAATACAACAAAACAATGCCAATTTTGTTATCATGGAAGGAATAGTTCACCTAAAAATTCAACTTTGTTGTTAATTTACTCAGCCTCAGGTCAGCCACAGGTGACTTTTTCAAAACAGTAAAGAAGATCTTTAGATAAATCTGTGCTGATTCTTAAAATCCAAGTCAAAACAGCAATTTGAGGGTAAATAAAAATATAATATACAGGAACTGAGTGCATTCACAATGTTGCAATATTCATGTTGTATCATAATGAGACACGCATTTTAAATGTGAAATGACGATGTTTGTTTTTATGGATTTATAAGCATTTATAAAGGAGGACATGTGTGTTGTATTGTTCATTAAATGATATACTTGTGCTTATCCTGGATGCTTAGATATCTTGATAAGTTAGTGAGAGTGCAATCTCTGGAAATCTAACTTTTTACAGATCCTTATCATTTGATTTGCCTTCATCATTATACGACTGGAAGCTCGCTTGAATCAAGGCTGTTGAATAAAAACAATATTGTTCAGTTTATTGCACAGACTAATCATTTCACTTCATTTCATCAGAAGATGTAGTATTCATTTTATTTCTCCTCTATTTTATTTAACTTTCAAAGTTCTGGTTGATGTTGACTTTCATTTTACCATTCACCAGCATCAGGTTAAGCTAAAAATTGTGGAGTGTTGATGAAATTTTTGTGGAAAGAAAACCAAACCAAAACAAAACAAAACACATGGCCTGATGATGAGTAAATTTAAACAGCAAATATTCATTTTTGGGTAAACTATTTCTTTAAAACAAACAGTCAATCGCTATTGGGAAAATGACCAATAAATAAGTAATTAGTAAGCAATAATAAACAGCTTCTTGTGAAATTAAAAAGACAGTTGAGTTACCAGAACAAGTAAATGTTTTTTGAAATACATGTTACAACAGCTTACCATATAGTCTACAAGTTATCCATTTTCCTTAAACCATGAGCAGCTATGGATGCTGAACTGATGAGTTGTTTGGGATGCCAGACCCTGTTGTCTCAAAAAGCATTAATGAAGCTGTCACTTTCACATTTTCTTTGTGTTTGTTTTTTTTTTCACGTCCCTTTGTAATCAAAACTTTTGTAGCTTAAGAAAATAAACAAAACTGCCGAATTTTCATCAGTCCCTCTGGAGGGTGCATGTTGAACTTCTTCTTCTTCTTCATGGCATGAGCTGACCAAGACCCTGGCCTGAACCTGACTGAATCTGAGAATAAACGTTTGCTGATGATTCACTCTTTGTAAATCTACTCTTTGACAATGATTTTGTCGTTCTGTCTAAAACTAAAGCAATTCAGCAGCTCCTTGACATCGGGGACTCATTCAGCCAAATATGGGCTTTTAAAATCAATCTTAAAAAAAACCCTCATAATGATCTTTCAAAACAGATACCAGTGTAAGGAAAATAAATACACAATCAAAGCATTTTTTACTTGTGTATTTATTTATGAAGTTTATGTTTTTTGTGTGCATGTATATATTATATAATACCTTTACTATTTTATTAATTGTTTATGTAATTTGCAATGCTTTGGCAATACCTGACAGGTCATGCCAATAAAGCTCTTTTGAACTGAATAGAGAGTGAGACTGAATGTACAATATTTTATTCACTATTGTTTTAGTATTTGAATTTTTTTTTATCTTTCATCATCTTTTTAATAATCATATTAGTCTTTTTCTTATTTGTGTATGTATTTATCGATCGTTTTTTATGTATATGTACACATCTTGGCGACACGGTGGCACAGTGGTTAGCACTGTCGCTTCACAGGAAGAAGGTCGCTGGTTCGAGTCCCGGCTGGGTCAGTTGGCATTTCTGTGTGGAGTTTGCATGTTCTCCGTTTGCTTGGGTTTCCTCCGGGTGCTCTGGTTTCCCCCACAATCCAAAGACATGCGGTATAGGTGAATTGAATAAACTAAATTGGCCATAGTAAGTGTGTGAATGAATGTTTCCCAATACTGTTTTGCAGCTGGAAGGGCATCCGCTGTGTAAAACATATACTGGATAAGTTGGAGGTTCATTCCGCTGTGGCGACCCCTGATGAATAAAGAGACTAAGCTGAAGAAAAATGAATGAATGTACACATCTTTTAAAATCACTAAACTATTTTATTCATTGTTAATGTAATGTGTAATGTTTTGGCAATACTTGACAAGTCATGTCAATAAAGGCCATTTAAATTGAACTGAATTGAATTGAATTGAGAGAAAGAGAGAAGGGGGAGGAGGAGGAGGAGCCGTAAGCGGTGCATCGCACATCGCCTCCGCCAGATCATCTGAGGCTGCTTTACTACACCGTGAAACAAAAAAAGGATGGTGCCTTCCACAGTTCGTTTTGTACTGACAAAACGGCACAGAGGAGTCGTCTAATGACTATTTATTTGATCGTCGTGGATATAGCATTAAATGCAAGCTGTATGGTATCTAACACCAGGCGAATTGTGTTCTCGAGAGCTGTTTGTTGCCCCGTGAGGATTTGACGTCTGTGTTCTGCTGGATGTTTAGGAAAAATCAAGTGAAAGAGGTTGCCGTCGTTGTCCTGCAAAATGGACTGCTTAACCGAACTGGAGAAGTATAAGAAGTAAGTACTTTAAAGCTACTGTGCGTTTGTTTTGGCATACAAAACATATCAAATGAAAGCCTAACGTTACATGCACTACAGATCTTAGCCAGTTAGCAATTGAGCTAACAAGTCATTTTGCTGCTAGCACGCTAACCCACCGTTCACAGTAGACGTTTTCATGATTTAACCGCATATCCCACAGGTCAGAGAGAGCGTTTTGGTTTCTAGATAAAATATTGTAGTTAGCCCGTTATACTGAACCAATAGGTTTGTCAGCCTTAAAGATAAACAACGTTAACATTAGACGTCTGAAATGGTGACCGTAGCGACAGTTTACTCTGCAGTTAGCCAGTAAAGTGTATGCAGGACAAATCAATAAATGAAAATACGATTTATATACGGTAAAATGTAATATTTGTTGTTGTTAGACTTTACAATAATGTAATGTCAATGTAAATCGTATGTTCTGATAAAACAAGTAAAAACAGATGCAGCGAGGCCTCCATGCAGGCCTCAAATCCACGAGGTAAATTTGGTCAGATCTCCACAGTTTACCGCCACCGCGGTTGTCATTAGGAACCAGGCGGTCAGTGCTGGAGTTACTGCTGACGAACCGAAGGCCGTGCTGTTAGAGAACCAGTGTTGTTGACGTTAGTATTGTCATCCACAGCCATAACTGAACCGAGTCAACTGTACCCAAAATATCGCTATGCTGTGCAAAACAAATGTCACCCACATGCGCGAGACAATTCCTCTGCAGCATTCAAGCAGTTTACTTAACGTTATCTAATTTTGTCAAAGCGTGTTAATCTTAACCATATCGTGTTACTATCACTATAGGCTTTTACTATTGGACAACAACACACTAGAATATCAAGTGTTACCCCTTTATGTCAGAACACCAAGTGTGCTCATTGATCGTGTGTCGAGGACACCCAGTTTACCTTTCACATTTGAGACAAAAGGCAGTTTGTCCTGCTGAGGCAGATAAGTGCTCTTCCCTCCACTTACTTCTGTGTGCTGCTGATCACCATGTCAACTCTACCTTTCTCGTTTTAACTAGCATAGTGAATTTTACATTGAGGTAAAGTTGGTTTTGCATTCACACATTTGGACGTTCTCCTTAATGTAATTTCAGAAAAGTATTATTTTCAAATTCTTAGTGAAATCATATTAGCTGCCAATGTCTTATCAAAGTACAACATTGTTCACAGTCAAATAAATAGTGCTTATGTTGTTTTAAAGTCATACTTACAGTTGAGATCAGACGGGATATTCAGAGTACCATGGTAAACAATATAGGGAGCAGGACTCAAGTCGTCACTGAACGAATGTGCCAATACAAAACTAACATTACCTCAATTATTTTTGCTAGTCATCTTCATTATCATCCGCCAAAGAAACCAAAGCACATTAAACCAAATAGTATCTTTACTTTTACAATACTATTTATTGGCTGTTATTAGTGACCACGTAGGTCCACATAGGTATTTATTATTTGAATATGAAATGTAGTCTGAATATAAAAAATGTCATTGTAAATGCATACATACACTTGTCGTGTAACAGACTAAAACACGGGACAACCACTAATAAATATTGCATTAGTGTAAGCCATGTTAGTAGTATTCGAGTGACGGGTTAATTTGCTAAATTAAGTTTGATGCAAAATGAAAAGTGTTTGTTTTCCTGTCCTAATTATGCACTATTATATAGCTTGTTGCATTTTAAAGTTGGCAATAATTGAAATTCATCGTTCTTTTATATGTAAACGTGCACACATTAATTGTTGATTGCATAATTTTAAAATCAGTTTTTTACTAATCAGGAATTACCATGCATTCACAACATCACCGGTGACGGCATCGTTGGCTCTTGACGTTCTGTCATTGGCACTCTGACGATAGAACATGTTTACATGATTTCTAACAAAATAAACCAATTAAAAGCAATTTGTGTAGTGAGGCTTTTTGCGTTAATGTAAAGTGCTAGTCTAATTTCTAGATGCTGTTTATAGGAGACGTTTACTAGCCTTAGACTTCACATTAAAGCTAATTTAACTTTAATATGAATTTACATTACAAACTGGGAAACCCACATAGCAATAATCAACCTCTGTGCTTCATTTTTCTTGGGAACTAATGTAGTCGGAACCAAAGTTTATTGCACAGTATTCTCTGGAGTCCTTTCAAACGGTGGACAAATGCATTCCAATAGTTTGCCGCCGAACCCAGTCATAGCACATTACCATAAAGTTGACCTGATTTCAACTATCCTGCTCCGTTATCCTTTCAACTGCTCCCATTGAAAATGAATGACTTCCAGCTACCTTTAACACTCTCACTGGTGGCAGTGTGATCACATGGTTATTCTGTCAATTAATTAATTTAAATTACCTCTGCAAGCTTGTTTATCTGCTCCAATGTTAAGTGCACAAAATCTTCAAAATCGTGTACAGTTTGCTGAACTAATCAAGAAGTTTTAGGGAGGCTGAGTAGAAATGTTGCGATGTAGCAATGCACATGGTTTAAGCAGATTTAATGTAGCTAGCTAAGCTGACATTATACCACCGGCTGCTGTCAGAGGTAGGGGTGTGAACCTACACTGGTCTCACGGTTCAGTTCAGTTACGATTATCATGTCATTGATTCGGTTCAAGTCAATAAGTTGGTGCATTGACGATGCTTTCCATCCACAATTTTTTTTCATTCTGACAGTCCCTCAATGCAATAACTCGTGATCATGCTTTTTTAGGCATTTAAGTGGCACAGAAATAAATGTTCTGATATGGTCTGGTTTCAGTACCCAACTCTTACTTACTTACTTAATACATCTTTCTCTGATTGGATGGCTATCTGATTTGTGAAAAGAGTTCCATTTACATTTGGCAATGTAAGTGTGTCTCCGTTAAAAACTATAAAGGGTATAAAATAATTTGTGTATAACTTACTCTACCCAAAACAAAATACTTGCCTTTTTCATGATCGGACCGCTATTGGAACAGAAAAAAAATGCAAGACCAGGTGTAAACAGCTTTGTAGATTTTGTTTTCTGTTTGTATTGAGATGCATTTTTATCAATCCGATTACAAGTCAAATACATGTGTAAAAGGGGTCTACCATGTTTTGAGTTTGTCCACATTCAAGCACTTCTAGAGGTAATTGAAAATGTTATTTGATGGAATTGCTATCATAGTGTAAACACTCATATGATCAGATGTGTTCAAAACCACAATATATGATAGGGCTGTACAATATCGTTTGAGCATCGATATCGCAATGTGTGTATCTGCAATATTCACATCGCAGGATTAGATTATTTATTAAAGACTAAAACATAAAGATATTATTAAATATGATCTTTTTATTATTATTATTTTTACAATGATGACCATGTTATTTTACATTTAATTGTTCAATTTCTGTACATGAATACTGTTAGTATATATAAAGCACTGTTTATTTTTTATTTTTGCTTGTAGTTTATTATAATTTATGCAGGTGCACTGTATAGAAAGAGACTTGATCATCCCAGTCGATCTAAATTAATGAAATCTTTTCAAATAGAGCTATTCAAATCATCTGGTGAAATATTCATATTGCAATATATATCGCGGCAAAACAAAATATCACAAAGTCAGATTTTTCCAATACCGTGACGTGTAGCCCTAATGTAAGACCACCACCTCTACACCTACTGACCATCATGTGATAGTAATGGGGTGTTGTTAGAAAGCGTGCCAAAACAAGGTATTCATACTTTGCTGTTTTGTGTTGTACCAACACTAATCAAAATAGTTTCGGTTGGCCACTTGTGATTGGTTAACTTAAAACATATGTTAATACCAGTTTGAAATAGGATAAAGACGCATCCAGTGGTGTACCTGTGAAGAACCTTGGAAGCTTTATTTGTAGGCAAATATGCATAAGTATGTTGGTATAAACAGACCTGTTGTCTTTTCCCCATAGGTGTGACATTGTGTCAGAGAGCATACTACTCTGATTTGGTTTGCCCCAGTATTGCAGCTTCCTGCAAGCTGCTCTGCATCACATCTGCTTTAAAATGGATGCTCTGTTGAATCCCGAGCTCAGGTAATCTCTCAAGTGCTGCTACTGAGCCAAGTAGGGTGCAGTGTACCATTTGCCTTAATTGAAAGCAAAATGTTATTTGCACAGCGCTTTCACTTTTAGAAGTTGGCAAAACAGACATTTTGTAGTAGTGTTGTTGAAATGTGATTCACCGAGTAATACTGGAAATACAGAATTTGATGTCCAATTTGATATGGGCCAGTATATCTTTAGCTCTGTATGTCAGCGCACAGTATGCAAGAATGTTAAGCCATGCTTCCCTGCAGTCTTAATCCTACTTTTCCAGTTCTGGGTTAAATTTGGTTTTGGACTATTGAGGGATTTTGGACATATGCATATATTATATGTAGGCTTAAAAGATTTAAAAACTTTTTTGTGGGATGGATTTCACTTTGCACTACTCCCCTTATCACAATATGACACCTCAAAAATCTCACGACTGTGGTCTGAATTAATACATTTAATTGTATTAATTCTTATAATGTAGGCCAAATTGTCAACAAAGAATTTTTATTTTTACTTTTATTACTCACTTATACTTGCTGGTTTGTGTTCGCTGTTTAGAATTTTAAAGCTTCACATGGAACTAATTTTTTATGCTTAAATTAGAGTTTGTTACCATTAGGGATATAGATTTAGCAGAATTATTGTTGGATTAGAATGACTAAAGTGGGTGACACATCAAAATTTTATATATTATATTATACATTTACAATTATTGATGGTGCCATGGTTTAAAAAATTGGGCCACAATAGATTGAGATATCGCCTGTCTGACAGATATGAATGGCATGAGAAGTCCGTCCCATTACAACTGCTATCATTGTGGGGCGACTTCATTATGAAGGTCAGACGGAGAAAAGGAGTCTCAGAGGAACATGTAACCTAGTTGCTGCTTGGTAACTTAATTTAGGTTTCATACAAGAACTAGCAAACAGTATGGTTATTTGTTGTTGAAAATGTATCAGTTGTGTTTGATATGAATGGATGTAAAAAAAAAAAAAAAAAAGGAAGTAATTTGAACTAGGCCTATATTGTATTTTATAGACTAAGTATTAGATCTTGTTTTTTTTTTTATAAAAAGAGGTATTTTCGCTGGTTGCTTTTAACTTTCTTCGTAATGAGATTTGAAATGCACTGGAATAATATTCTGCTTTCTTCTTTTCATGCTCTTCTTTTGTGACAACAGAGAAGATGTAAAAGATTGTTCGGTAGGTCTTTCAATTCAGATATCTCATGATTTTTACACACAAAATGGTAATTACACATCTCTGCTCATAAAACACAATTTTGTAATTTTTCTACTATTTTTGTATTACTAGATCAAGGTTGAAAACTTCCCTAAGCAAGTAATATTCAAAGGCCTTGCACCAAGGGTTGTATTGACCAACCATCTTCTGACGAAAGGAAACAAAGCTAAAGTAAACCTTGAGGAACAGGGTCGACAGAAGGTCTCCTTCAGCTTGACACAGACAAAGAAACCACATCAAAATGTATTTCTAGCCCCACCAAGCCCTGAGAAATCTGCAAGTGAGCATTCTTCTGCATCACAAGCTGGACCTGTACCTGTTTCAGTTCAAGCAGGACAAACCTATGAAACCAAGAATGTTGACACAAATACTCCAGCAGTGGTGGAGACCCAAACAGCTACCACAGTATCCTTTTCTCTCAGATCAAGGAATGTTCTTGGAAAGATGCATTTTAAGAAACAGATTCTCAGCAATACAGTTGTTGGGGATAACTCCACGGTCAGCACTGCCTCAGCAGAGATTTCAGAGCCAGTAGTCCCATCTGACAAAATTAGATCTTCCGAAACGGTTGAAACTGAAAACTCTTTGCAGCAGTATCACAAGAACTCTGTCGTTGATAGTTCCTCTGAAAAAGTTATCAAAGAGGAAAATCCTCAGGAGAAAATAGACTCATGCCTTAAAGGTCCTGATTCTTCCCATATTGGGAAGGGAGATACAGATTCTTCCATTATTTCTGAGCATGAGGAAAAAAGAAAATCACAACCCCGTACGGACAGCACGCTTACAGGTTTGGAAACTGATGGGCAATCAACTAGAACATCATCTAGCCAGAAATCTAGTGACCGCAGAAACAAAATAAAATCTGAAAGCCATAGCAATGAAATGAAAAGATCCTCTAATTCCAAAACAGAGGAGTTACAAAAATCTAGGACTGATAGGAAGGATGAAGAAAAGGGCACAAGGCATTCAAAACCTGAGCGTGACTCCAGGCACATGTCTTCGAGATCTTCTCGATCGGACAGAGACAGAAGGAGGACCAAAAGTCGGTCACGGTCTAGATCTCGAGGCTCTCGAACTAGTTCTTATTCCAGATCTGAAAGATCAAGAAGTGAGAGACAGTCAAGGTCAGATAGGTCACATTACCATGAATCTGAGCGGAGGTTCCATAGAAGTTCTCCTCATCGTGAAAGAAGAAGCTCCCGTTCTCGAACTGATGGCAGGTCTCGCGACAGCTCTGACTCGGAGGATGACCACCGCCGGACAAGGACTCGAGGTAGTGACTCAAGTCGTTCCTCCACTTACTCTAGCTCACAAAAAGACTCAAAATTGTCCACTCACTCCAGATCCCACAGGGACTCAAAACCAACAGATTGTTCTCGGTCCTCTGAGTCAGATAAAAGAGCACAACATTCAAAATCAGAATCCAGTAGAAACTCTGAATCCAATAGAAGGAGCTCTCCTGAAGTAGATGCAGTTCACAGGAAATCCAGTGCCCACTCAAAATTGGAGGTTAATGCTAAAACCTTAAATTCTAACCCAGCTACCTCATCCCGAACATCTGAGAAAAAGATCCCTAAAACCAGCTCTGACTCTGATGAGGAGCACAGAAAAAAACGGCAGTCACAAGGATCAGACAGGTCACCTGGGTCAGGGACTTCATCTTCCAAAAAAAATGATTCAGTGGATTACAAGAGTTTAACTATTGTAACTGAAACAGAAAGACAATCAACAGACAGATTAAATAATAACACAAAGGACTCGCAATTAGTCTCTGTTACAGTTACTTCTCAGAAGGAAAGCAGCAACATTGATGATGACTGTACTCCACCTAAATCTAAAAACAGTTCTCAACAGATGCATGAAGCTACGCACAAAGTTAATTTGTGTAAAACAAATAAAAAAGCAGAGCATCAACCTTTAAGCCAAGATCTTAGTAGTTCGGAAAAGTGCACAAATGTTTCTGAAAGTCAAAAAACAAGTGAAAGATTGAAGGAATCCATTTCTATAACAAGTGGAAGTCTTGAAGTTAGAAGTCCCACTGAGGTTGATAAACCTGTAATGCAAGATACAGTTCCAATCCAAAGTGAAGTTCTGGCAGAAGGACAGACTGAGTCAATTTGTGTAGACCACACTCCCAGTGAACAAACTGTGGGATCAGTGACAGACTCTCTTTCTGTGAAAGAATTACCACCTGAAGGAAGCTTGACATTAAACACTAAATCGGATGAGTCATCACTAATCATTAGTAAAATCAGTACGCCTGTCACACTGACTGCTCAACCTTGTGAAAAGTATTCTGAACAGATTAGTGTGAGTCCTGACCAACATAATATGGGAATTTCCAAGAAGGATGCTAGTGCTAAAAAATCTAGATGGGACATTGTTGGTCAAGTCACATCAGAATATCAAAGCCCTATGAAAATGGTGAATCCAGATGTCCAAAAAGTAATTTTAGTACAGAAAATAGAGTTCAATGATACTACCCCTGATGAATGTACTCAGAAACTGGACCCAAAAATACCATCTGAAAATTCAGTAGAAGTTCATGTAAGAGACACAACCTCGGTTGAATCTTATCAACAAATAAGTTCTTTCACATCTGATTTTGGGACCCAAGGTACACGTGATGAACTTCAGACTGTTGAAATTCCTCAATCAACAAGTGCCCTGGTTGTTGGTAATTTTCTGCCTAGTAAAGAAAAAGTAAATGTAGACAAAACTAAACCAGAAACTCAAAACCCTGATTCCTTAAACCATGATGGTAAATGTCACAGCGAGGATAGTGAGAGTGAAGAATCAGATTCTGATTCAGATGATGGACGGGTCTCCCTAAAGAGGTTGCACTCTGTGGTGGTTGTGCCAAAAAATTCAACCATTGCTCTTGAAACAAATGACATGGCTGAACCCGCCCCTGGTTCCTCAGTGTTTTCTGGGAAGCCGCAAACTGATACACATGAAAGCATTAATAAAGAATTTTCTTATGGATTTAACAATCAGTCAACACTCAAAGAGTCATCAGCTGCACTTTATAAGGGTAGTGCACAAGCTGCAAATCAATGTCCAGATGTTAAAGGTGTTTCCTACCAATCGCAGAGCAACATGGTTGACAGCACCAGCCATTTAGAGGCCATCAGTGCCCATGTGGACAAGAACTGGAGTGCTCAAGAAATACCAAGTATCTCTGGCCAGATAAACCAAGATTCTGTTCAGAGTTTTGAGAAGACTTGCAGGAAACCTGAATCGGATCACCATCAGTACCATGATAGACCAGATAGCTGGAATGGAAGGAAAGGTGACTTCAGCGGTGGGAAGGGTGACACCTTGGCCTGGGACTTCAACCATTCAGAACAGCCCAGCAGCACATTTCAGCAACCGGACAGCAGTTATAGTACAGAGCGTCCTCCTCAGCCGCTGTTTGATAGTGTTCACAGACAAGGTCCATGGGCCCAGCCTGCCGTCTCTAATACCAGCAGGACAGTCAACACGCATGTGCCTTTTCAGTATCACGATTCACTTCACCAGATCCATCCGGACTCTCTTACCAATGACCACGATGATGACAGTGAGGGAAGGGTATTAGGGATCAAACAAGCATCACTATTCTCCGCTGGCCTTCCAGGACCATCCCCATTTGTTCAAGCGCCTGAGATAAGTAGCAACTGCAGCTTCACAACAGAAAGTCAGAACATCTCAGAAGCACCTAGAGATGACAACCAAAAGCCTCATCGAGGAAGGGGCCCACCTAAGAAGAGACGCCAAGAGTTTGAATCTGAATCCGATAATGAGGCAGAACCTGGTCTGAGTAAAAGGGAGTGTTTTGATGAGAGCTCAAGGCTTTTGAAAGATGGTAAGGAATCTTTCCATCAAATTCAAGAGGTTCAGCGGCCACTACTCAGTCTGAAAGAATTTACGGATCCATTTGTGTGGAGGGAAAAAGCAAAGCAGAAAAAAATGCCTCCCTACTTTGACCTCATCGAAGAAAATTTGTATTTGACTGAACGGTAAATATCTATTTTCTTATCTTCCATCATTTGAACACCTGGACATGTGACTAAAATCTCATATCATGACATAAGTCATCTCATATCCTGATACCGATATATATCACAATGTAGTGTCTTTTTATGGAGCCAGATCAGTCTCAATAATAATACATTGCATTCATAAAATTCATAAATGCACAACACAATTTGTAAATCCACAACTCCAATTCATAAATCCACAACTCCAATTCATAAATTCACAACACAATTCATAAATCCACAACTCCAATTCATAAATTCAAAAGTAAAAATCTAAAATATTTCCCAAATGCGCACACTTATGCATCTTACATAAACACATTTAAAATGTTTACACAATTATGTATATATGAAGTTCTTGGATGACTTTCCTCATGCATTTATGAATTATGTAAGATGTGTTTATGAACCACTGAATGTGCATGTGAAAATGTTTACACGAGCATGGAGTCCTTTGAGTTTGTGTGCGGTATTTTTGAGACCTTCCTGGCAGGACAAGATTCGTACACATCTTTTTTTGGAGGATATTCTGTTTAGCCAA
>CAIGQV010001633.1:3704896-3780296 GCA_903798115.1 Danio jaintianensis | reverse complement strand
GAGGCGGTTGTTGCACCTCCTGAGGCGGTTGTTGCACCTCCTGAGGCGGTTGTTGCACCTCCAGAGGCGGTTGTTGCACCTCCAGAGGCGGTTGTTGCACCTCCAGAGGCTGTTGTTGCACCTCCAGAGGCTGTTGTTGCACCTTCAGAGGCTGTTGCAGCACCCGTCTCTGCTGATGCGTCGGCTCTACCTGTTGTGGCTGTTCCAGCAAACGGTGCTGCAGTCGGGACACCCTCTCAAGATGAGGAGGAAGGGGTTTCTGATGTTGAGAGTGAACGCAGTCAAGAGCCACAAATTCGAGCTTCTGATATCAGTGACATGGCTGCCCGGCTGCTGGATAGTTGGAAAGACTTAAAGGCAAGGCTGGGATTTATTAAAAGTAGACATGTACTGATGCCTTAGGTCAGGGTCACCAAACTCGATCCTAGAGGACCATTGTCCTGCAGAGTTTAGCTCCAAACTAAATACCTAAAAAAACACCTAAACAAGCTAATCAAGGTCTTACAAGGTATAATTAAATTTTTCAGGCAAGTGTGTTTAGGCAAGTTGTAGCTAACTCTGCAAGGACAAGAACACCGTTCCTCCAGGACCAAGATTGGAGACCCCTGCTTTAGAGTATTCTAAAAAAAAAAAAAATATTTTACTATTGTAATACTTTATTTTTAGTTACAGTTCAGTGAAACTGATCATTTGAAGAAGCCAATGTAGCACAAAGGTACTAGTAAAGCCCAAAGTATATTTTTTTGCAGGAATGTGTCGATCCTATACTTACTTTTTTAAAATCATGTTAGATTTTCCTGTGTGTCTGATAAATCTTGCTATAGATTGTTCATCACGGTAGCTAAAATTGAAAAGTAATGGCTCAATAAGCTTTTGTACAGATCCACAACACATCGATGGGTTCCCTTTGCACTTTTGAAGTTTTCAAAGCAGCAGCTGTTAATGAAGAGTGACTCATACTTTGTTCATTGAGTGCACATACTTGTTTTGTGCTGCTCTGCATTGAACATTATAATACTTTTGCGTACTGAAAGATTATTAATCTGTATATCTTTTGCATACTGTACAAACACAGCATGGTTTTTCTATCCATTTGTTGTTGTGGTAATACCCAGAGATTTTTTTCCCCAGTGTCCCCTGTGAGATTCTGTTTTGTTTTATTTTATTTTATTTTATTTTATTTTACAATTGGAAGAAAAGAGAAAAAATCTAATAACAAAAACCACAACCACAACAACAGTGGGTGATTTGACTTGATAAACTTAAAGCATTTCAAACACATATTTAGTAATCATCGCTTTAGAAGAGAAATAACATTCGCTCTTTGCAACGATGAAACATTCTGTTGAGCACGTGTTGACTGCCTGTTTTCATAAACTTTGTCAAATCAAGTAAACTTTGAAAGGCTATGCATTTGGTTTTGCTGAGCAAGCACTTTGGAAAATAAGCAAAAAAAAGGTTTATATTTTGGGCTTGTTGTGTTAACAATTGCTTTTTAATAGCAACTGTTGTGAACTTGACTAAATCATGATGGATCACAAATAAACCAGCTGTTTTTCTTTTAGGAGGTTTACAGAATACCGAAGAAGAGCCAGGTTGAAAAAGAGTCAAATGGTAGGCCAAGAACACACTGTACCTATACCCAACACAAATAAAAAAAAAAATTTATTCAGTTTGGTCATTATCTCTGATCTACCTTTGTTTTTACTCAAACAGATCGCAGTCGTGATCGGGAGTCCTTGATGACCCCTCGCACACCTTCGAGCAGTCGAGAGAGGGAGCGTGAAAGAGAGAAGGAGCGTGATCGAGATCGGGACAGAGACTGGGAGCGTGAACGAGACTGGGATCGGGATAGGGATAGGGAAAGGGAAAGGGATAGGGACAGGGATGGAGAAAGGGCGACCCTTCGCAGTGCAGATAGAAAAAGAAGACGAGGATCCACCTCCCCTTTGCCACCGTCAGCATATGAGAGGGGCCGCAGGAATGATGACCGGTAATGCACTATAAAACAAATACATACAATTTCGTACATTTTTAAAAGGGTTTTTAACTCCCTTTTTTGTTGTTGTTGTTTAACCCTTTTATGTTTAACCCTTATTTATCCCTCTGACTCTCAAATATGTGTAAGAACATTTATTTTGTTGTTTAAACAACTCAGTGGTCAAATTATTTGATCTATGATGGGTGACGCCATGTTTAGTCTACACTGCAGGAAAGATAAGAGCTGCTGGATTTACAACATGTTAATTCACAACTTTCTCCCCAAATACAGAACTCCCCAAAGTTACTGGCTGATTAACTGGGAGACGAACAAATTAAATGTTTTAATCACCTAAATCTTGTTTATATAATGTAAATCACACACATCGTACAATTCTATATAAAAATAATTATTAATGCCATCTCCATTGACACTGCAAATGGCAGTGTGAGTGCAGGCCGTCGGGGGAGGGGGGACACTCGTGCTTCTGCACCGTTCAAGGCAACTGTACCTAGTGTGAGCACACCCTAAATTGATGTGGTGGATTGTAGACTGGGAAGTAGAAGGCCACTTTTATGAATAGCTGACTTTTTGCATATATGTGTGGTGCAATCTTACTGTAGAATTCAATACAAAGACATTTTGGATCTGCGCAGCATCTTGTTGTCTTTTGAGCTATCTTTATCATTTGGTTTTAAGTAAATCTGTGTTTGCTGCTTTTTCTTATTTTCCAACACCTACTACATAGATGGAACACAGTGATGTAGAAGCAGGCATTAATCTTCATTGGCAGAGTTAACATTTAGCCACATTATTACATGATAAAGTAGCACATTTCATTGTCATTTTGGCAAATTGGCTTCAGTGTAAGCTGTTTTTACCCTAGCTTATTGACCTTATTCTTGACATACTAGTGGGTGCAGCCATTGTAATCTTTTTGGCTTGACTTCCGGTCTCATTCACTTCCATTGATTTTTAGACATTAAAATGGCTCGTTCTGCTCCTTGATGTTGCAAACTTATATTTTCTTATTACATTATTCTACTTTTATGTATAGTCATAAACACACTTGTTTGTAGAACAATCAGTTTGACCATTTTCTGCCGTTTATTACTCATAGTCATTTCTTAATTGCAGCTTAATTAAGCAGAAGTTCTAAAACGATTGCAAAAACGAGCGCACTTCTGCATTGAAAAATAAGGTCAATAGGAAACTTGTTGGTGTGAGATTTCTTGTGTCGAAAGATTAAGGAATTTTTATTTTTCATAGTTTATGACCCAATTTAATTGTTGTTTTTCAAACCCAATTGTTGGAAAATATTAAGCAAAATTTACTTTAATATATATTGTAAATAGAGTGTTTAACGTCTGGTTGCTAATGCATAGATTTTCTTTATTTTCTATAGTTATGAACAGTCCAGCAGCAGCAAGAAGAAACTCAAAGAATCTCGTACTAAGCTGTCTACGGAGGAACGACGAAAGCTCTTTGAACAGGAAGTGGCTCAACGTGAGGCACAGAAACAACAACAACAGCAGCAACAGCAACAACAACAACAACAACAACAGCAGCAACAACAACAGCAGCAATTACAAACGCTGGCATTTAGCCAACTTGCCTACACGTCTAGTCCGAACTTCATGAACTACCCACCTGGATACCCTATCCAGACCTATGTAGATCCCACCAATCCCAATGCTGGAAAAGTGCTCCTCCCCACACCTCCTGTAGAGCCTATTTGTGTCACTGCAGCTGCTGGTACTTTTGAACAAACACCTGCTCTTGATCTTGGTCTAGCTTCACCATCGTCCACCACCACCCAGGCCGGTCCTGCCTCCAGCTTGGCGCACATCCCTGCCCCTCTGGAGATTTCCTCTGGCACACCGACTCAGCAGTTTGTTCAGCCTGCCGTGCCAGCGCAGGATCCCAGCGTAGCTGTCCTGTCGGTGCCTGCGCAAGCAGCCAACACTCAGGTCCCGAGTCAGCAGGGCTACACCACGCTCTGGGACCCCAACACACAGCAGGCTGTGACGGTGCAGACGCAGCCAACACAGCAGTACTCGGCCACGTCACAGCCTCAAGCTGCCATCTACTATCAGGGCCAGCCCTGCCAGACCATCTACAGCATTCCTGCAGGCTACCCACAAACCAACACTCCTGTCATACAGGTTTGACCCCAGCATTTACTTTTTAATCCTCATTCTCACTGTATTCATAGAATTGATTTAACATTGTCCAGTAAATGGACAGATTTGCAAACTTTTCCAACTTGATCTAGAGCACTGTTTAAATCTGGATATTATTGTGTGCATTTCCACCAATGAAAATGTTATGAAAAGGTTGCTATTGCACAGAGCGATTGTTTCGCTTTATAAGACCTCTGTGCATCTTCAGAAACTGTGGGTAGTAATTATGATTTGCATGCAAAAGCATTTTTTTACAGCTCACTTGAGCAGCAGTGGCTGAAGCACTCCGCAAACCGAAAGCGTGTGCATTATTTATATTACCATATCGCGTTTTAGACTTATGGTTAGTACAAGCATTTTAGATTTTATTCTTTCATAGCGAACACTAGGGCTGGGCGGTATGACCAACATTTTATTTTACGGGTGTTTTATTAAGGTAGTTATTCCAGAAAATGTAGAAAAGGGCTTTATATAATAAATAAGCTTGAATATTTAGGAGAAAACGACTTGATCTTATTTGATCATTTTGTATTTTATTTTTAAATGTATAAATATAATAAACAAAATATGACTTTAGATGAACAACAAATTCCACTGTATGTCAGTTCACAGTTTTATGTGGACAGACCTTATTATTATAAACTTTTCTCAAGTAACATTTTCTCACAGATATAAAATATATCCTAAGTAACAGGAAAATAAATGAAAATATAAATATGTAAACACTACAAAATATAAACAATTACAGTTCTTATTGAATATTGAAACTAAGTGATCAATTCTTGTTGAAAAAATAAAGCAATTGGCAACTCTTTCTCAGCCTCACACATGCTGCTCATGAATTGGCCACACCCATTTATATATATATAGTCATACCTCCCAGTCCTAATAAACACAGAGTTGTGGGTGTTGCTTTTCTGTAGATCCAATGAAAGCCTGTATACATGGTGTGAGTGTTCTGTGTGAGAATAAACGTTTACAGAATATCAATGGCAGAATAACTTCTCTAGCCTATAGAACATTGAATATTATGCAGGAGGGAATCTGATAATGACAAATGTTTACCAGTGAAAATGATCTATTTCCATGACTATGTAAATGACAGAGTCTAGCATATATAATAATTCATCTGTCCATTGAGGATCAAGACCAATTTAAATTTTATTCATCTCTACCACCCGAAGTCTATACAAAATTTAGCGTTTTCACAAGCAGTAGGCCTACATATTATTATTATTATTATTATTATTATTATTATTGTTGTTGTTATTTTATCATATGTTTAAGAAATAACAGCAATAATACTAATATTAAACTTTTTATTTCATAGCATACAATATGGAAATAATATTGCATCGTGGGTTCAGTATTGAAATGCATAACGATTGAGTGTATCGTTACACAACTAATAAGTGGTATAATTTTCATTGGATGATTTGGAAGCACCCACCAGTTTGAATTTGAAAACCCCTACAAAGTCAGGAACACCCACTTTTGCTCTGCAGAGACCTCATTCTCATTATAAAGGCAAACAAAAAATATTTGTTTAAATGAGCCTTTCAATTTTGTAAACTCTTAACAACGTGAGATTTCTGGAATGAAGGAAATGGTAAAGAAACAATGCTTTGTTTATAGTTTGAATAAATGCACTCTTGAGTTTTGGTTTACCTTTTTGAATGACAAATATAGGCTGTTAATACCTATTGCAAGCGCAGGTCTTACCTGTCAGTTGTTGTTTCAGTTTAGCTTTTTAGGCCAGATGCACTTGCGCTCAAGGTGACAACACAGCCTGTTTTTAGTTCTTTTAGTCATTTTGGTATGTCATAGTCTTTAGTCCATCATACAAAGCTAAAACCTTTCAGGTATTACGGAGTCACGTCCAGATTTTGATTTTCAGCGCAGCATTTACATTTCAGAATCCAAGCAACAACTGCTGATACAACTACCTTCCCGATCTCTGATGTACATCACAAGACAAAAGAAAAGATCTGTCACTACTTCTCTTTGATTGCGACCAAGGTTATTTTATTTTTTAAATTGAAAACTAAAACTATTGGTCAAAAAACATTTTCATGAACTGAAATGAAATAAAATGAATTCACAATAATTGAAAAAACTAAATGAAACTAGCAACAATCACTGAAAAATTAATTGAAATATAAGAATAATTATCAAAAATAATTATCGTTTTCTGAATTAATAAGCACTCATTCTGTGGCAGTAAATCTGACCTGAGATTGTTTAGAGAAACAACAGTAGATGACCCTTTTTACAGACAAACGCAAGCGAAAAAACATCTTTATTGTAGCTGCCAAAAAATGTAAACCAGGCTTGTTTAACTACATATAATTATGTAATTTTATTTTCTTTTTGAAGACATTTAAATTTTTTGTCATTTTTATTTGATGCATTTATGCTGAATTTGTATGGTCTTCAGGGTAGGGTTGCACCATCTGATCGCAAGTTCTTTCTTAAACTGGAACGTAAAGTCCACACTAGGGGCTTGGTAACTACTAGCTAGTTTGTAACTAAATTTGTTCTTACTTCGGTTCCACCACATGTTCTTAAGGAAAACCGTAGTTAGTAGGTTGTAAGCTCCCTTTAAAGACGTAATATCCAATAAAAATCATTTAAATCGTTAAACTGCTTTAAAATTCTGTGCAATGCATGTGCAATGCATGTGAAATACACATTTTATATCCTACATATGACAGAAAAGAGCAGGAAGAAAAACCCAGTCATGAAGAAATTCACGTTTTAATTGATGGATACAATTAACACAAAAGACTCCTTGAAGGAAAATTAAACTCTTCTTTCATAAACCAAAAAAAAAGCGAGATTTGGGAGGAAAATAACGCTGTAGAGGGAGACTGTTCTTCATTACTATCGTGAGCTCATTCATTCATAAATTGTCTTTTCAGCTTAGTCCCTTCATTAATCAGTGGTCGCCACAGCGGAATGAACCGCCAACCTATCCAGCATATGTTTTACGCAGCGGATGCCCTTCCAGCTGCAACCCATCACTGGGAAACACCCACACACTCCCATTGACACACACACACACACACTACGGACAATTTAGCCTACCCAATTCACGTGTAGGTGGAAACCGGAGCACCCGGAGGAAACCCATGCGAACATGTGGAGAACATGCAAACTCCACACAGATGTATTACGTCATAAGATGGCGCCGCGGATGGCCGCCTCGGTGTGGAGCTCTCCAGTTTTTGCACTGTTTTTGTTCGTTTGTCCTGTTTTATGTTTATCGTACGAGATCAGTTATTCCAGGGACGAGCTGCTGAACATTCGGCAGTACACTCCAATTAATCGCCAACCGGTTTTTGATTTCTCTGGCGTTTTGCTGAACATTGTTGTCGGCGGAGCAGCTGCACTGGGGAAACGCTACAAGAAGCGCAGGCGTGGGAAGCGAGCCGGCGCGCTCGTCAGGCTCAGACAGCGCGGCTTCAGAACGGCGCTGCCTAGCATCCATCTGGCGAATCTCCGCTCTCTTCCTAACAAAATGGACGAACTACTTCTGCTCGCATGCAGAAACAAGAACTTTAACAACTCCGCTGCTCTGTGTTTCACGGAAACCTGGCTGAACGAAGCCATTCCGGACAGCGCGTTACACCTACCGGACTTTCAGCTGTACAGAGCAGACCGCGGTACGGAGTCAACGGGCAAAACGCGTGGTGGTGGGACATGCTTTTACATCAACAGAAGGTGGTGTACGGATGTAACTGTGTTAAAGAAGATGTGCTGTCCTGACGTGGAAGTGCTTTTCATTAACTGTAAGCCGTTCTACTCGCCGCGGGAGTTTTCCTCGTTCATTCTCATCGGTGTTTATATTCCACCGCAAGCACACGTGAGTACTGCACTGCAACAGCTGGCTGATCTAATCACAGAGACAGAACAACAACGGACTCTGTTTTTATCATTCTCGGTGACTTTAATCAGGCGAAACTCACACATGAGATGCCTAAATTCAAACAGCACATTACATGCCCCACCAGAGACAATAATATTTTGGACCATTGCTACACCACAATAAAGGATGCATATCGTTCCGTCGCCAGAGCAGCTCTAGGACTCTCCGACCACTGCCTGGTTCATCTTATACCAACTTACAGACAAAAACTTAAAACTACTAAGCCAGTATTAAGGACTGTTAAGAGATGGACCAACGACACAGAACAGGTCTTACAAGCCTGTTTTGAATGCACTGACTGGAGTGTTTTTGAAGCTGCAGCCACCGACCTCAAAGAACTCACAGATACCGTAACATCATACATCAGTTTCTGTGAGGAGCTATGCATCCCTACCAGGACCTACTTATCATTTAACAATGATAAACCATGGTTCACACCAAAACTTAGACAGCTTCGTCAGGCCAAAGAGGATGCCTACAGGAGTGGGGACAGGATCTTGTACAATCAGGCAAGGAACACACTGACAAAGGAGATTGGTGTGGCTAAGAAGAGCTATGCCAAAAAGCTGGAAAACCAGTTTTCTGCCAACGACCCGGCATCAGTGTGCCTGAAAGGCCTGAAAGACATCACAAACTACAAGACACCATCCCCCAGCATTGATGGCAATAAACAACTTGCAAACGAGCTGAATAAGTTCTACTGTAGATTTGAGACCCCCGACCAGACACCCCACACCCACCCTGACGATCTCTCTACACAGCCATCAACACCTCCAGCCACCCCTCTCTCCCCCCCTGCACTTCAGATCAGTGAGGATAATGTGCGTCAGATCTTCATGAAACAGAAGAGAAGGAAAGCACCTGGCCCAGATGGTGTTTCACCAGCCTGTCTGAGAACCTGCGCTGACCAGCTGGCTCCCATTTTCTCACAGATCTTCAACAGATCACTGGAACAGCGCAAAGTTCCATCCTGCTTCAAATGCTCCACCATCATCCCAATCCAGAAGAAGCCAAAGATCACAGGACTCAATGACTACAGACCTGTTGCCTTAACATCTGTGGCCATGAAGTCATTTGAAAGACTGGTGCTAGAATATCTGAAGGACATCACTGGACCTTTGCTTGGACCCCCTGCAGTTTGCCTATAGAGCAAACCGGTCTGTGGATGATGCAGTCAACATGGGACTGCATTATACACTACAACATTTGGACAAACCAGGGAACTACGCAAGGATTCTATTCGTGGACTTCAGTTCTGCCTTCAACACCATCGTCCCATCATTGCTCGAGTATAAACTGACCCAGCTCTCTGTTCCTAGCTCTGTCTGTCAATGGATCACCAGCTTTCTGACAGACAGACAACAGCTAGTCAGAATGGGCAAAATCACATCCGACAGCCGCACCATCAGCACCGGTGCCCCCCAGGGATGTGTTCTCTCCCCACTGCTCTTCTCCCTGTATACCAATGACTGCACTGCAAAAGACCCCTCCATTAAACTCTTGAAGTTTGCTGACGACACTACTGTTATCGGCCTCATCCAGAACGGTGATGAGTCTGCATACAGACAGGAGGTGGAGCGGCTGGCTCTATGGTGCAGATGCAACAACCTGGAGCTGAACACGCTCAAAACGGTGGAGATGATAGTGGACTTTAGGAGAAACCCCCCTGCACTTCCCCCACTCACCATCATGAACAGCACTGTGGCTGCAGTAGAGTCATTCAGGTTCCTGGGCACCACCATCTCTCAGGATCTGAAGTGGGACATTCACATAGACTCTATTGTGAAGAAAGCCCAGCAGAGACTGTACTTCCTTCGTCAGCTGAGGAAGTTCAACCTGCCACAGGAGCTGCTCGTACAGTTCTACTCAGCTGTCATCCAATCCATCCTCTGCACTTCAATCACCGTCTGGTTCGGCTCAGCTGCCAAAACCGACCTCCGTAGGCTACAGCGAATAGTCCGGACTGCTGAACGAATCACTGGCACTACCCTTCCTACACTTCAAGAACTGTACTCTTCCAGAGTGAGTAAAAGGACTCGCAAAATCACTCTGGACCCTTCACACCCAGCACACTTTCTGTTTGAACTGTTACCGTCTGGCCGGCGCTACAGAACACCGAGCACAAAAACAGCCAGACACAGGAAAAGTTTCTTTCCTCAGGCCATCTACCTCATGAACAGTTAATTATTCCCCTACTGTGAAATAAACATGTGCAATACTTTTTCATACGCATTTGTACACAGCACCTTATAACAGTATACAATGCAATACTTTCTCCTACGCATTTGTACACAGCACCTTATAACAGTATACAATGCAATACTTTCTCCTACGCATTTGTACACCGCACCTTATAACAGTATACAATGCAATACTTTCTCCATACGCATTTGTACACAGCACCTTATAACTTGTATATTTATAACAAATCTGTACAACAATTCATCATCCAGAGCTCTATTGTCTAACTGCATCTCTGTTTAATGTTTGTCGTATTTTATTTTAATTTTTTTTCTCATATTTATTTTGTGTTGTCACTTGTCACTTTATGTACACTGGAAGCTTCTGTAGCCAAAACAAATTCCTTGTGTGTGTAAGCACACTTGGCAATAAAACCGATTCTGATTCTGATTCAGAAGTGCCAACTGACCCAGCTGAGGCTCGAACCAGCGACCTTCTTGCTGTGAGGCGACAGTGCTACCCACTACGCCACCGCGCCGCCCGTATCGCAAGCTCCTCAATGTAAATTAATCTTGCCGTCATATCTTTTCTGCCGTTATACATGGGGGGAGGCTGCCGTAAATATTTAGTTGGAACGTAGTGTTACGTTTAAACTAAGTTGAGTGGTGCAACACAAATGTGTAAGTTGTAACTTAGTGTCCCTTTAAGTCACAACTAGGCTACGTTTTAACTTACGCACTGCTGGTGCAAAAGGCCCCAGTTCAGTGTCTTTTCAAAAACGTATGTTTTTCTCATCGCTAAGAGCCGGTTTGTGCAATAGTTATGAACCACACACCACTTATGTTAGTGACAGGATGCTATCTGTTCGACAGTTCTTTTTTTGTTTGCTTGTTTGAAGCATAATCGTTCTTTAATGTGGTGTGTAAAGGCATCTGCTCAGCATTTCTCTTGTTTTTGGTTGTGTGCAGACATACACCGAGCCAGCCGCCAACTACCTGCATGGCCAGCAGGTTTACACGGGACATCAGCAGGGGGTTGTAGTGCAGCAGGGAGGAACAGTCACCACCATCGTCACATCTCAGCCAGTTCAGCAGGTACGCAAGTCATGCTTTACACCAGGAGATGGTGCTGTTACACTTTCACTGTCTCTCAGACTGTTTTTTTATTTATTTTTTTTACACATCTGTAGATTTGTAATAATTAAAAAAGAAATATAGATGTTAAATGTTCATGTAATTTTGCAGTTGAAAATGGGTGCAAAAATTAGTTTACTACACTGCAAAACCTTATAAAGATCACAGTTGTGGAAACGTCTTGCTAAATCATTAGAGTAAACCAGCTACATGTTTTTTAGAAGTACAGAATCTTATTTTGATTACAATTTCATTGGTAGTTCATAAGGTAGTTTGTTTACATAACCGTTGCATGAACTCCAAGTGTTAGTTAAATAAGACCATTTTTATTCTGTTATAGTAGTTTTTGTTTTTAGTCCATCCTTAGATTGATACACAGTACAACATTAAAGGCTTTCTGTCTCCCTGTTAATGTTGTGCAAACACACACAAAGTAACTCAATTCCAACATTTATTTTTGTTAGCTTGATGCTAAGCATGTTGGGAACTACAAATCTGCTTCTGCTTAGTCAAGGTTCACCTTAATAGAAACATGTTATGTAAACTCTAAATGTTATTGTGTTGAATGCTTTTGAACCTACACGATTGCAGTTTCTGGGAAAAGGGATTGACTTTCAATATGTAGATGATAAATACTGAACACCCCTAATCACTTATGAGATGTTTTAAGTCATCAACCAGTGTTTTGGTTTTAATTAGCCAACCAATTTTATGTTTTGTGAGCAAGTGCGTAAATTTAGTGCATGGATGTTTAGTTTAGTGCTGCAGCTCATACTCACGGTAACTGATTTGTTTATGTGGGTATGTCCTCACCAAAACCATTAAAACTTTAAAAACATCTCTTCAATGTTAGCAAAATTATTAAAAAAAAACACTTTTTAAAAAATCATGCTGAAATATATAGTTAAGTAATAATGTATAGGTAAAATTTGTATTTAGTTTTTCAAGTATTTTCCATGTGCTATTTAGTGTAGAAATTGTTTTTGACACATTAATTGAATTAATTAATTAATTGACACATTAATTTGTAATAATTAATTTCTAATAACTATTTATGTTTGTCTTTGCCATGACAGTACATGACATTTAATAAGGTTGCACAATATATCGTTTCAGCATTGGTATCGCAATGTGATCATTGGCAATAGTCACATCACAGAATTTGCAATGTTGAGCCTGTGACTGTATGAGGATTTTAAAAGCATTCAGGCATAAGAAATTATCCTGTTAGTAACTTTAATAATGATTAATTTTATTGAATTATTTGTATTATTCAATTACTGTACCTGACTTCTGTTAGACTCGGAAAACGATAAAACACTGTTTCCTTCTATTTAAACTTTTTCTTTATTGTATTTATTTATGCTTTTTAATTTGTTTATTAGATTTTTATGCAGATGCACTCACGTCATAATCATCCCAATCAATCTAAAATGATAAATTCTTTCCTTATAGAAATATTCAAGTCATCTGATGAAATTGTATTCATATCGCAATATATATCGCAGGCTAACAAAATATTGCAATGTTAGATTTTTCCAATATCGTGCAGCCCTAGTTCATAAGATACTAGTGTTCAGCTTAAAGTGTAATTTAAAGGCTTAATTATGTTAATTAGGCAAGTCATTTGGACAGCAGTGATTTTTGTTCTGTATCTAATCAAGAGAAGAAAAAAAAATTCTTGAGGGGCCTAATAATATTGACCTTCAAATTATGTATTCAATTATTTCATATTTTTTGTGTGAAAACTGATTTTATTCCAGCTAAACTAAAAGAAATTAAACTTTCTCCAGAATAAAAAAATATTATTGGAATTGGAAATACTGTGAAAACTTTCCTTGCTCTGTTAAACTATTTTTGAAGTATTTTAAAAAGTATGAACATTTTAACAGTATAGCTAATAATTTTGTCTTTAACTGCATTATTTAAACTGCTGTATTTGGCCTACTGCATTACATTTATGTTTTTTAATTTTATAATTAAATTATAGATATAAAATATAATATACAATCTTTTATAATTTTATAATAAAATATAAAATTACAGGTTTTATAATAATACTAAGCACTTAAATGCCATCTTACTAAAGATTATTAGGAGATTTAGTGAAGCATAGATGTATATTTATAATTTAACTTAGTTAATTTAATTTAGTTAATTTAAGTACTCTGCTATACTATTGCGAAAGTATAATTGATTTACGTTTGTGACCATTCAAATAACAAGTTCACTAAATGGATATTTTTTGCCCAGTTTGTGTTGCTAAGTAAAACTGAGCTCCCCCGTGTTCTATATGTCTTTTGTCCTTTAAAAGCCTGATCCACTGCATCAGCAGTAATAATAAAGAATCCCAACACTGTTTTCTATCTTGTTTTACACAGTCTACTTTAAGTGGGCTTTGGCTGAATGTATTGCAAGTCACATGACATAATATCTGTGGTAATGTTAAAATAACAACAAAAAAACCCTAATAATTCAAGCTCCTGAATTTTGTGGCATTCACATTAAGTTTTGCAAGTGCAGATTGTGGACAGGATGAGTTTTTGAGTATGTTGTAATTCACCAGTTTAACTTTGATTTAGTGTGTGATGCATACAAAAATCGAATGCTGCGTTTTTAGAAGTTTAGTCATTATTACTGAGTTTAATTAAAGTGATCACATGGCTGTATACTATCAAGTTCCTGCTCTACAGCTTGTAATTAGTAGTTTATAGACAACAGGCTTCCAGTAACCTCAGCATGCCGACTAACCTCTCCTGAACTGTGATTCACCACAGGAAATGATCGTACCCAACAACATCATTGACCTGCCGCCTCCATCCCCTCCCAAACCTAAAACCATTATCCTGCCTCCCAGCTGGAAAGTGGCACGAGACCCAGAGGGCAGAATATATTACTACCACATCATCACCAGGTACCGATACTTCCTATTAAATGAACAGTCTGTGTGTCATTAAAACAGAGGGAGCCACAATTCCATGTCATCTATTATGTCATCTAATGAGTTAAGACATTGCCGCCAGATCATATCTTTCACTGCAGCTATAATGAACTGGGCTCTTGCTTTTAAAGGCAAACACAGTGGGATCCTCCCAGCTGGGATGGGACGACAGAGGAAGCCAGTGTAGAACACGAGGCGGAGATGGACCTCGGGACGCCCACGTATGATGAAAATCCTTCAAAGGTATTAAACAATTCCTTATGCTTTAAAGGAAAAAATCGTGGGATTTGCATCAAGCTTGAGTTCAAGCATCGCCCACACTCGTCACAGCTACCAAGCCAGCCAATCACAGAGCTAGCGCTATGCGTTGTTGCCACGCTATGCCACGGCGAGGGCTATGTGACTACGCAGAAGTATAAATCAGCTTTTAAACTGTTACGTTTTACCATTTTTTTTATTCCATTCAGCCAATCTTTAAGTCTTGCAGGAGAACTTTTAGTTTAGCTTAGCATAGATTATTGAATCAGATTAGACCATTAGCAGCTTGCGCAAAAACAAAGTGTGCATTTTGGCCCTGCTTAGAAGTCTGTTATTATCCGAATTTATTAGCACAACTAGCACATTGGTAGTATATGTTTATTGCTTTTTAGCGTCACTTCGCTTAGTCAACTTTAACTTTAACTGAAACTTAGCCCGTTTATGCTTCTGCATAAAGTGCACATGGATGGTCCGGCAATGCCTTCGCACAGTCGCATACTCTTTGACGTAGCCTGACGCACACCTCTCAAAAAATGTAACTACATGTCACAGCTGTGATTGGTCTGCTTGGGAGCAATGATGAATGTGGGTGGGGTTGAAAGCCGTGGGAGAGGTGAGAGGCCGGTGGCATGTTTAATAAATGTTGAGTCCCGCTTGGTTGTTGCATGTCCGCAGGTTCCTTCTTCTACCTCCATTTAATGAATTAGTTTGAGCTAATTGTTATAAATTAGCATTGCACGCATTTCCAGTGTAAACAAAACACCTGCAAAGAAACTCTACACAGAAGAACATAGAAACCCCACTGCCTGCTAGTGTTTTTGATGCGCTATTGTCAGAGCAACACAAACAGAACGCAAAAGTATAAATGCAATCACTCGACGCAGAAGTATAATTCAGCCTTAACTTTTACTATATTTGACTCCATTCAGCCTATCTCCAAGTCTGTCGGGAGCACTTTTAGCTTAGATTAGACCACTAGCATCTAGCTCAATACAATAAAAAAAAACTTTCGAGTGTATTTTGGCCTTGCTTTGAAGTCTGTTATTATTCTTATTTATTAGCACTACTAGCGCATTAGCACAGTATTTGCTAGTATGTGTTTATTGCTTCTCATTAAACACATCGTAATAAACAAAATGTACAGTGAGTCAACTTGTAATCTGTATGTGTTCATGTACTGGTACATAAACCAGTATCAATACATGTATAGTGTACTGTTATATTTGGCATAAAGTAACTTTTTCAATCCTGTTTATTACTTATTTCTAGATCACATGTTTGTTTGTTTGTTTGTTTGTTTGTTTTATAGACATACTGATTTTTTTTGTTGTCAGATTTTAAATATTTGTAAAAACGCTTAAAGGCTTAATGCCCAATCAACAATTTGTTTCAAATGATGGTTAGTAATTAGATTAAAAGGAGCAATAAGTGTTCCATTTACCCCCTTCTCAATATGACTTTTTGTTGTTTATTACAGACATGTTAATCATACACAAATTTGGTTCTTTTACCCATCATGTTTACTTTCTCGTTATACAAACCGGCTGTATTTACAGTAACACCTTACCAAAGCGGATATTTTGACCAAGACTTGCATTTTTCCGTTCTTGAATGCAGCCACAATACCTCAAGGCAAGAATGACCTTCACAGCATACACATATATATGTGAAGCAGCCGTCCCTCATTCAGACGCTGCTGGTATTAATTAACTAGTGACGTCTAAACATTCACTAATTTCTATTCTACATACATCAATTATCTATCTATAATTTAATGTAAATTAATGAAGTGGAGTCTATAATCTATAAAATCTAGATCTATAATAATCTAACATTAGTGCTGTCAAACCATTTATCATGATTAATCGCATCCATAATAAAAGATTACATAGTACTTACATAGTATATCTTTGTGTAATGTGTATGTTTTATGTATAAATATAATACAAATGATATAGAAATGTTTAAATATTTAGTTTTTTTATATTTTTGTAATTTATCAATGTGTGTGTAATTATATATACATAATTTATGTGTGTATATTGTGGGTATTTATTATGTAATTACAAATTCTTGCAAATTTAATCACAATGAATTCTTTGACAGCACTGTTTATTATCAGCGTAGTACCAAAACACTTAGTCCTTACACGAAAGTTCATTTGAGTAAACGCGTAGAACCTCTGGATGAATTGGAGATGTTGTTTAAGCTATTTAGGCTGGGATGTTTCGCCGCTGGGCTCATCCACATGTATAGAGAAAAGCTATTAGGAGGAAGTTTGGATAAATAAAAAAAAACTTTGACCACTCAGATTTGCCTCAGCATTTAAAAAGCATCAGCTTAGTCTTTAAAGGAACACTTTTTTGGAAATGGGCTTATTTTACTAGTCACCTGGAGTTAAACAGCGAAGTTGTACCATTTGTGTATCCATTCATTCAATCTCTGGGTCTGACGGGAGCGTAGCTTAGCATAAGTCATCAAATTGGATTAGACCATTAGCATCTCACTCAAATTCAAAAAAGTGTTTTATAATTTTCCTATTTTAAACTTGAGTCTTCTATAATTACATCGTGTACTAAGACAGATTGAAAGGTCGATTATGTGTAGGAACTATACTATTCATTCCAGCGTAATAATCAAGGAACTTTGCTGCCCTACCATGGCTGCAGCAAGAGCAATAATATTATACAGCGCCTGAAAATAGTCCCCCGCTAGGTAACCAAGTAACAGCTCTGCATAAAATCATTGCGCCTGCTGCAGCAAAAAAAATTGGAAAATTATAACTTTTCTTTTTTGAGCGTGATGCTGATGGTCTAATCAGATTCAATGATTGATGCTAAGCTAAGCTAAAAGTCCTCCTTCCAGACCCGGAGACCGTCTGAATGGATTTAAAATGGTAAAACTCAACTGTTTAACTGTTTAGGTGCCTTGTAAAATCAGCCTATTTCCAAAAAAGTGGAGCGTTCCATTAAGGCACCTCATCAGATGCAAATAAACAAGAGATCAGACCAAACTAAAACACGAAGATGAAAGCAAGTTACATTAAACATGGTTTTAAAGTCATGTCATCTCACAGGCCGTAACCATCTTGATCTGTCGCTTTCTCCTGATCACCCACTCTGCGTTTCTTTCTCTCTCTCTCTCTTAGGCTTTTTTCTCTCAGAGTTTTTTTTTCTGCTTCTCTTTGATGCTAATCAAACCCAGCTGTTGAAACTGCATTCATTTATGTGTGGTTTCTCGTTTGGGAGTCGAGCTCTGCAGAATCTCTTTTGTCTTTTCAGCAATTTGCCCTTTTGTTTCAAACTCCAAAATATCGCAGCTATTAAACTTTTAACAGATATTGTTACAAAAGGGTTTTATTGTGTGTTGTCAGTATGTTAGCGTTTCCTCTGATGTGCACTGCTTTGGCCTTTTGGGGTTTTTTTTGGGACCCATGAGGATCGACAGCCTCGTCATTGATTCAACATGATCTCCGTGCCATAAGGGGACTCTGGGAGTTACAATATAGAATGTTGCCTGTTGTAGGATTTAGTCTCCATAGTGTGTTTTGGAAAGGAATTTTAAAACATTGTGTAGATTAGTTACACTTACATGAGTCATGTGTCAAATAAAGCGTCAGTATTTTTACGTTTCAAATAAACTGTCAGTATTCACAGTATGCTTTTTCATGCGCTGAGGTTTGTGTTTGGCTCATTTCCTCAGTTCTCTACAAAGACCGCCGAGGCAGACACGTCCAGTGAGCTGGCCAAAAAAAGCAAAGAAGTCTTCCGTAAGGAGGTGAGCCTTCCATTCTCTTGGGTTTTTAAGCAAATTATTATAGCGGTAACTCGTGTGTCTGACTCGTCTAACCTTTCCATTTCTCCTGCTTATCTTTTCAGATGTCACAGTTTATTGTGCAATGCCTTAATCCGTACCGCAAGCCAGACTGCAAGCTGGGCCGCATAAGTAACACGGAGGACTTCAAACATCTTGCTAGAAAGGTAACTTTTGTTTATTGTTTACTTTTTTTTTATTTCTCTGACATTTGTAGACATATTTAGCTTCTTTTTTTTTAAAGATTAAAGGCCCGTTCACACAAAGCATGATAAATATAAAGATATTGATAAAGATGGAGTTCATTCTGAATGTAAAACAACAGCAGTTCAGACCACAATTATAACGAAAAAGATATAAAGAAACAATATTGTTGGGATCACTTTCAGAGTGATTTAATTTTAAATAGTTTCCCCTCTCAGCTAATAAATGATAAAACACAGACACCCAGTCAGAATCCATTGAAATATAAAGGGTTAACGCAATTGAAAGCTACAGACGACATTGTGAAGAAGCTCTTCTTGATGTTAAGCTTTCTTTTCAAAGATTATTTAAAGATAATGACTATCTAGAAAACAACTGGTTATACCATAGGAAAGAATGATAAAAATTCACAGAAGTTATGCAAGCCAGGCTAGCAAATTGAAGTATAAAAATAAAAGTCTTCCAGTGCTTGTTTTTGTATCTTTGTCTTGCTGGAGAAAATACTCACTCAGTTTTTATTCCAGTTCACTGACTATGATCGCTAAATTAGTTTGATTAGATTAATGCGTTTTTAAATCAACATTCATTCATCACATATGTGTGGCAAATGGTTAGCACTGTCGCCTCACAGCAAGAAGGTCACTGGTTTGAATCCAGGCTGGACCACGAGGCATTTCTGTGTAGAGTTTGCATGTTCTCCTCATGTCTTCTCCAGTTTCCACCAGAGTCCAAAGACATGCAGTTTTGGTGAATTGGAAAAACTAAATTGGCAATTGTGTGTTAATGGGAGAGTGTGGCTGTTTCCCAGCACTGAGGGTTGTAGCCTCAGTCTTTAGTTGTGACTTGAAGGGCATCTGCTGTGTGAAACAATTGCCAGAGTAATTGGTGGTTCATTCCTCTGTGGCAACCCGTGATAAAGCAGAGACTAAGCTGAAGGAGAGGGAGTGAGTGTCCAGATGCGCTATTAGCATACTGAGGACATCCGCTGGTTACATTGGGGTCATGCCGCATGAATAGCATAAACAAAAAATAAAGTGTTCGTCAGTGTGGACGTAAATTCTATTTATAGTTCTCAAAACTGGATTGAGGTTAGCATCTTGAGCTAAAGCACAAAATGGTGGAAAATGTCAACTTTGTTACTCTTTGTTACTCTGTAACATAAAACCTATGATATTTAGGCATTTGCACTATTCCGTTTACTGTAAAAGTTTGTAGTTTACTCTACATTTGTTGTGTGTATTCCAGTTGAAGGAAAATGAATGCAAAGTGCTTGAAATGTAGTTCTGGGATGAGATGCTTCCCTCTCTCTAATCCCGTGTGTTTGTGTCTGCTCACAGCTGACTCACGGAGTGATGAACAAGGAACTGAAGTCTTGCAAGAACCCCGAAGATCTCGAATGCAACGAGAACGTCAAACACAAGACCAAGGAGTACATCAAGAAGTACATGCAGAAGTTCGGCTCAGTGTACCGGCCCAAGGAAGACACAGAGCTGGACTAACTAGCCTGAAGCTCCAACAGTTTCGGTGCGTCGGGACAGGGCCTTTTGTTTCCTTCCACAGACCTTCTAACCATGTCCTAAATGCTGCTCTGGGAGGGAACGTTGCGTATGTCGTCCCGCACAGGGTTTAATGATGAAATAAACTGCTGCGGAATGAAGTCCGGAGGACGCAAATCAAGGGTGCTATACAGACTCTTTCCAGGATGTTTTTAGTCTTCTCAGAATTATCTCTAAGACAAGAGTCATCGCTTTGGAGGAGAGGATCATCTTGACGAGAAATTTTTAAAAACTGAACAAGAGGACCATTCAAATATCTTTCCCCTTGCCATGCCACTCCATTACTGTAGTTGTTACCAAGGGCTTTTGTTAGCTTGCCTGTTCTGCTAAAGGTCCAATCCCTTAATGATATTAATCAAGGAAAGAAAGGAAGACTCTAAGGATTATGGTCTACCCACCGAACTAGCAGTTTTGGACTCCCTGGCCATGGGTCACCGTTGATTTTATGGATTTTAAAAGTGTGTGCAGGTCTGTGATTGAACCCCATTTGCCCTGGTCAGCTTGTTCTTCTGGACTAGGGGATAAGGTTATGTAGCAATGATGTTTTATCGAGGTCTTTCACACTGTTTTTACATTAACATTGTTTTATTAATGTTGCAAAGGCAAATGTGAAGCCCTCCTGGCAGTTTGTAGCTTCTTTTTGTGGCCATCACGTAATGGATTGATCAGGTTTACTGTCCCATAAGCTCTGGCCATTAATCAACTCACCCCGCTTCATTAATCCACATTAAATCTGTTTCCAGACATGTATTATATTGATTTATATGTGAATATATTGAGAGTTAGTTTTTGAGACCATTAGCAGAGACTTTGTAAAATGACTGTGGGGGGGAGGGGTCCACAATGTTCTGTGTAAATACATGTAATTATACTGGACCGGGAAAACGGGATTAGAAGGATGCGACTGGATCGGAGTCGTTTTTCCCACCGGCGCAGCTCCGGTATTCCTGCATCAAGCTGAATTCCACACTCTCCCACTGATCCGGATGTTGGGTTGGGTTTTAAAGGTGGGGGTGTCATTATCTTTTCTTTCTTTTCTTTTTTTTTCCTTTGCTTTCTCGGTAGAAAGACTTTGGATATTTTTTTTTAATGTACAAATAGGAGTCTCGCCCCACTCCACTGTAAGTACTGTGCAAGCACATTGTCATACTGAGTGTAAAAACATTTTAAAATAAAATAAACCGTTTTCTAAAATGAAGTCTTTGTTGTCTTTTCACCCGTTGGCTTTGTTTTCAGGAAGTACATCAGCGTCCAGTAATTAATGCTACTATGTTTAAACCCAGATTACTCGGATTAAATGGTTTTTAAAGGGGAGACTATTATGCTTTTTTTTTTACAAGCTGTAAAATAAGCCTCTGATGTCCCTAGAGTGTATGTGAAGTTGCAGCATCATCATACATCACAAATAATGTTTTATAACTCTTTGAAACTGCCCCTTTTAGGCTTTGATCCTAACTGTGCCATATTGGTCACTGTCGCTTTAAATTCAAATGAGATTGGGCTCCCAGCCCTCTTTTCAAAGGAAGGTGGAGCTACAAATGCCTATGTGTAATCATAGGAGATGCTGCTCGCTGCAGAGCCACTTGGGCTCCAATGAGGGGGAGCTTGAGCTCTAGCTCCTCCTCCTATAAGCTGTTTTAATGTGTTCCCCCACCCCACCCCTAACCCCAACCCCCAGTGACACCACTAGTAGAAGAAGTGCAGCAAGGAGGAGCTAGAGCTCAAGCTCCCCCTTGCTGGAGCTCAGCTCTGCCCAAGTGGCTCTGCAGTGAGTACCACTTGAAACATAGTGGCAGATTCAACAAGACTAAAGCTGCGGTCACACTAGAGTTTGAGCATGCAAAATTCTGTCATACGGCGCTGTGAAAAGGGGCGGGATGAAACAAGACGATTAGACATTTAAAAAAAGCTAGCGATTGGTCCATATTTTAAATTTCTGTACAGAGAGGTGATGCAATTTCGCAGATCAGAGTTCACCAAGCTTGAACTTTGCAATGCAGCGAACTGCGAAACTTGTCGCACGTTCTTGCATTTCCGGTCTGTCGCATTCTCATGCGTATGAATGGAAGTCTATGGGCTGAAAAGTGTAGCATGACCGAGGCTTAAGTTAGAGATCATCACTAGTGGGCGGGGCTTTTCTCCTCTGATTACACGTGCAAATGGAGAATGGCAATCAAACGGTTTCTTCAGACTGTTTTTATGAAGTGTAATTATAAAAAATCTAATTAATACATTTTACCCCTTAGAATCTGGTTATATTCACAGACTGTTGCCACACAACTATTTAAATCACTTAAAAGTTTTTTTTTATTTTTATTCCTAATTGATGCAGAGTGTAGCTTCTCATTTCTTCAACAACCATGTCTGGACACATCTTGTGGTCATGGAAAAGATGTTGATCTGATTCAGTATGGTCAAATTACGGTCACATCTAAAAACCTCTAAGGAGACTGCCGAAACTACCAAACTTAAGAAATGTCCAAGACATTATAAAAACTGGAAGGATAACAACTTTGAGGAAGAAATGTGGTCAGAAAAAAATCCTGAATGATCAGTTAGATGCTGCATCAGTTAGAGCTGTGGTGAAAAATAGTTTAACAATAGACCCTTTTCACAAGACTTTTTTTGATTTTTATTTTTTTTAAAACGTATGAACATTTATATGCATTTATGTATGTATAATATTAACTTTGATTCAAATGACAAAAAATGAATTACCGATTATGCGACGTGTTTCTAATGCGGTGTCTATGGGGCTGAGAGTAAATTTGATGTTATTCTCTCCTCTGGCTGCCGTCATCAGTCTCACACAGTTTTTTCCCTTTTTTCTTAGTCTTGTTGACACAATTGTGGCATTTTTATTTTATTATTTCAGCAAATAGGATCGTAAAAAAATTATTTGTTGTATTCTCCCATTCACTGCGCTCTGAGTTTACCCAACTATGATGACCGTTCTCATAAGGGCGGATCACAGTTTCTCATGTTGTAAAATTGGTTAAGAAATCGATTCCTCATCGACTCTGAGATTTTCAAAATGCATCACTATTCTCTCTTGAATCTATTCTGAGCTTAGTTTTTAACAGTGTCGCTGTACTCTGCTGCATCCAATTCTTTCCAAATACCACTTGAACCTAAAATAAGCATTAATAAAGTTAGGAAAGGTTTAAGCGAATTATGAGTCTTCATGGTGAGCTGACATAAAAGCCAGATTACATGACTTTCTATTTATTCAAAATCACCCTCCGAAGGGTACTTAAAGACCCTGTTGCCGACAACGCTGGATCCACTGCAGTTCGCGTACCACCCTAACTGCTCCACCGACGATGCCATCTCCACCACACTGCACCTGGCTCTCACTCACCTGGAGAACAAGGACTCATACGTACGAATGCTGTTCATAGACTTTAGATTAGCATTCAACGCCATCATTTCGCAGCCCCTGATTGGGAAGCTAAGCCTGTTGATCCTGAACACCTCCCTCTGTAACTGGATCCTGAACTTTTTGACTGGAAGACCTCAGAAGGTTCGGATCGCGAACAGCACCTCCAACACCATCGCACTGAGCACCGGGGGTCCTCAGGGCTGTGTGCTCAGTCCACTGCTGTTCACCCTGCTGTCCCACGACTGTGTAGCAATACACAGCTTGAAGACATGACCGCGGTAGGCCTCATTAGCAGGAATGATGAGACAGCATACAGAGAGGAGGTGGAGAAGTTGACGAACTGGTGTAAATAAACAACCTGTCTCTGAATGTTGACAAAACAAAAGAGATGGTTGTTGACTTCAGGAGGAAACAACAACACCGCTCTCCGCTGAACATCAACGGCGCTTCAGTGGAGATTGTGGAGAGCACCAAATTCCTGGCGGAGAACCTCACCTGGTCCCTCAACACCGACCCCATAACAAAGAAGGCCCAGCAGCGTCTCTACTTTCTGAGGCACAGCTTCCACCACACATTCTTACAACCTTCTACCGAGGAACCATCGAGAGCATCCTGAGCAGCTGCATCATTGCCTGGTTTGGGAACTGCACCATATCGGATCGCAAGACACTGCAGCGGATAGTGAGGACGGCGGAGAAGATCATCGGAGTCGCTCTTCCCTCTGTGATGGACATTTACACCACATGCTGCATCCGAAATCCACCAGCATTGTGGCTGACCACACACACCCCTCACACAAACTCTTCACTCCGCTGCCGTCTGGAAAGAGATACAGAAGCATTCGGACTCTCACATTCAGACTGTGCAACAGTTTCTTTTCACAAGCCATCAGACTTCTAAACATGAAGAAACTGGACTGATACACACACACACACACACACACACACACACACACACACACACACACAAAATTAACAGACAACTACAGGAATATTTGCACAACTGCTATTTTTACACTGCTCTGTACAACATGTCTGCCTCAATGACAAATGTTTACCTGTACAGTATTTATATTTAATCCAATATTTGCACAGCATCCGTAGTGTACTGGTCTGCGTTACTGTTTCTTGTCTTGTCTTGTCCTGTCTTGTCTGTCCTGTCTTATTTGCACTAAATGTTGCACAAACCGCACTTTGCGCTCTTATTCTTATTTCTTTTTTATTTTAGTTTATCTTATCTTATTTTACTTCATTCTTTTAAATTTTTATAGTAGTGTGTAGTCCTGTGTTATGTTGTCAATATATGTTGTTTGATGTAGCACCTTTGTCCTGGAGGAACATTGTTTCGTTATACTGTGCACTGCACTGTATATTGTTGAAATGGCAATAAAGCCAACTTCACTTGACTTGACTTAAGACTGAAAACCATCATGGCCGCCATATTGAAGTGACATTCCAAAAATACACCAAGCCAACAGTTGGCAATGTCGCTCTATCTTTACAAGCTCTAACAAACTCTTGTAGTTTGTCAATGTTTTCACAAAATCACGTTTTGTAATTTACACTGAGGCATTAATAGCATTTTTTTATTGCACTTTTATTTTTGTTTTGTTGAAAATGGTCAGTTCCACCAGATGAATTTGAAATCTTTTGCTTATGAATGAAAAGAGAAACATGTTCACACACTACATTTTTGTATTGCTGCCTTGAGTCAAATAACATTTTTTAGTCTCAACTTACAGCAGTTCAACTGACAACATATTAGGTTAAACTTTGTATAACCTAAAAAGAAAATTGTTGAAACCTAATTACATTTTTTTTATTCATTAAAATGATTTAAAGTAACAAAAACATTTGTTTCAAGACGTTTTTGTCATATATTTACAGTGCAGTAAGCTGCACTTGCAAATTAGCTTAATATAATTTACATTGCAGTTGAAAATTACAATTACAGTACTGTAATTGCGCGTTTACAGCTACAGTACTGTAAAATTTATTTATAGTATGGCATTGAATGCTTGATTCTGATTGGCTGATGAACATTTTAAGGTTTTTTTTGCAATTATTTTTGTGATAAATTCAAAGCTAAAGTAAATCCAGATGCTTCTTGACTGCACTACAGTTCCATATCTGTATGCCAAATGATTTCACAGCCTACAACAGAACAAAAAATCAAATCAAAATGAAAACAAGGCTTTGAATGAGATCCATTCTAAAAAGAAGATTCACAAACTAAAGGTTTGTTAGCAGGTTTTAGCCACTTTCTAAGTTGGTCTTAACTGTTCAGGCTGGCCAGCTTAAAAGACCAGCTAAAACCAGCTTTCAGTAAACCTTTCAGTTTAGGTTGCTTTTAGCTCTTTGTTTGTTTGTTTTTCAGGGATTTTAAAGAAAGAAAAAAAGTCTTCTGCATTGTAATGCAGAATTTAAAATCCCCTGATGATTTATGCATAATCATGATACCAAATCAGATATTAAAGCAAATACAAACAATTCCAATTCTGGTAAACACTTTTCCTTCAAACAGAGAGACTGCCATCACAGCACAGATCTTGCTCCATAAAATCAGTCTCAAAGTGGTGAACTGCGTTCATTCGAAGCTCTTGCAGGACTTAGACTTTGCCTACATGGTGCCTAAAAACCATCTGAGCAGAGCTGCTTTTCCCCTCCCGTCAGGTCATTCCTCTGGGCTGCTCCAGACCGCAGTTAAGCAGCTCCGTCTGGAGAACGTGACGGCATGCAGAGCAAACCCTCTGCTCTCACTGAAACAAGCCTGCGCACAAACTATTAACATGCTTCAGATCAACACACCTGAGCTGCAAGATGCCTCTAGTCAAGTGCTTTTTATTGATATAGATCTTCATACAATGCAAATTGTGTCAGTGCAGTTTTACAGAGAACACAGTCCATACTCTGAGAAAAGAATGAAGATTCAGCTGGTTTTGTGTGATGAGTTTTCTTTGTGTTAGAGGTTCAGGTCTTGTTTTCAAGGTACATTCTTTCCCGTCAAACGCATATCACATGACAGCAACTACTGGAATGGCCATAAACTTATAAATGCTGTAATTTTGGGAGGAGATTTGTCATCAAGACCAAGCTGTGAATTACTTAATAAGACCAGAGCAATCAGATGAGGCATTAATCAGAGGATGATAATGTGTAACACGGCTATAAATGAGTTTGATGTCTTGATCTTGTTCCCTTCGAGTTAACTTTATTGCCAATTCCAAATATGAAATGTAATCGTAAGCCTGGCAAACAGTTTTGGAGAATTTGATGTTTCCTCATTCCAAACAGAATGCCTGAGCATACTGCTCGAGAGGCATTTCAAAGATGGCCGCCGAGTGAAATGACTTGCCTTAAAGGTACTTTGACTCACTCACTTTCTTTCAGCTTAGTCCGTGCTTCATCTGTAGAGTCACCTCAGCAGAATGAATATCCTTCCTGCCAGCCCTGAGACTGCACTAACTAGTGAACCCCCGGTGCTTGGAAACAACCATAGTCCTATACTTTATCATCCATACACTATGGCTAATTTAGTTTTACAACAAATGAAAACAAGGGGGGTTACCCGTAGGAAACCCACACGAACATGGGGAGAACATGCAAACTCCAAAAGCCTTCAGCTAGGACTCGAACCAGCAACCTTGTTGCTGTCAAGCAAGAGTCCTACCCACTGAACCACCACTATGCTTTCAGTCTCAGTGTTACTCAAGGTGAACTAGTCTTCACCTCAGATATCACACCTATGGACAACTGGCTTATGCTTATATTACCAGTCCAAAAAAAGTAACAATTTAATATTTAATTAGACTGTCTTTAGTTCTGATTATGGCATGAAATCGTTGTGGCATCATTTCACTATGCTTCTGCAATGTCACATTTATTCTCATCCAGAGTTGCATAAATTTTTCGCCCTTGTGTTGAGGATTGGAGAGTCATATCACTGCGCAAAGTCTTCTCCAGCACATACCAAAGAATCTCAATAGGGTTAATGTCTGGACTCTGTGGTGGCCAATATCCATGTGTAAAAATGAGGTCTCATGCTTGCATAGCCCCTCTTTGCAATTTGAGCCCTGTCAGCATCATCCTGGCATATGTCTGTGCCATCAGAGAAGAAAAAAAAAACATTGATGGCATAACCTGGTCATTGACTCGACCTCATTTTTTTAGGGCACATAACGTTGCTGAACAAGGTACGTTCATTACTCCGGAACAAGGTAAATCTGGACTCATCAGACCCCATGTCCTTCTTCCATTGCTCCAGAGTCCAATCTTGAAGCCTTGAAGCAAATTGAAGCCTTTTTTCAGATTAGCCTCACTGATAAGTGGTTTTATCAAGGCTACACAGCTGCTTAGTCCCAATTCCTTGAGATCCCTTTGCATTGTGCTGAAATACTCTTACTTTCACTATTTGATTTCATCAGACGTTTAAGTGATCGTTTTAAGTGATTCAGGATTTTTTTCTGACCACATTTCTTCCTCAAAGATGATGGTTCCCCACTATCCTTCAGTTTAAAAGATGTTTTGGACATTTCTTAACCCAGGTTTGGTAGTTTCAGCATTCTCCTTTTAGATGTGACAGTAATTTGACCATACTGAATCAGATCAACATCTTTTCCATGACCACATGATGTGTCTTCAGACATGGTTGTTGAAGAAATGAGAAGCTACTTTCTGCATCAGTTAGGGTTAACTTGTTAAAAGCTGAAATGTAATAATCCATGCAGTAATTATCCAATAATTAATAACATTAACTAATTGACCATTGGGCGTCACGGTGGCGCAGTGAGTAGCACGTTCGCCTCACAGCAAGAAGGTCGCTGGTTCGAGCCTCGGCTGGGTCAGTTGGCATTTCTGTGTGGAGTTTGCATGTTCTCCCCGTGTTCGCGTGGGTTTCCTCCGGGTGCTCCGGTTTCCCCCACAAGTCCAAAAACATGTGGTATAGGTAAATTGGGTAGGCTAAATTGTCCGTAGTGTATGTGTGTGAATGAGTGTCTGTGGATGTTTCCCAGTGATCTGTTGCAGCTGGAAGGGCATCCGCTGCGTAAAACAAATGCTGGATAAGTTGGCGGTTCATTCCGCTGTGGCGACCCCGGATTAATAAAGGGACTAAGCCGAAAAGAAAGAAAGAAAGAAATAATTGACCATTGGTGGCACGGTGGCTCAGTGGTTAATGACCAGTTGACATTTCTGTGTGGAGTTTGCACGTTCTCCCCGTGTTTGCGTGGGTTTCCCCCACAGTCCAAAGACATGCGATATAAGTGAATTGTATGAACTAAATTGACCGTAGTGTATGTGTGTGTGTGTGTGTGTGTGTGTGTGTGAATGAGTGTGTATGGGTGTTCCCCAGTACGGCTGGAAGGGCATCCGCTGCGTAAAACATATGCTGGAATAGTTGGCGGTTCATTCCGTTGTGCCGACCCCTGATAAAAAAGGGACTAAGCCGAAGGAAAATGAATAAATGAATAATCGACCTTTATTTTTCTGTTTGTAAAAAGATTTTTAACTGTATATACATGTCCTTTCCACTTTTCAAACTAGTCCTACACTCCTAACTGTTGTCATAACCACAGGAAGACGTACAGACAAAAATGTTTACTAAGTAAACAAAAGCAGAGCATTGAGACAGCTCGTCATTACATCAGAAAACCCTTGACTGCCAATGAACTGCTGTTTTTGGTCGGGTTTAGAGTTGGCATTAACACACAGCCTTATTTTGGCTCCCAAACAGATTTACATTTCTTGCTGCTCCGCATTTTGCCAAGTTGAGCAATTAGACCAGAAAAAAGCTTCACCTTTTGCTAAGGTTTCAAAGAGAAACACACTATTTTCAGAGCATGTCAATTAAATGTACAGGAAGGGCAATCAAGGTGTGTGTTATTAGGAGCAAATCAGAAGAATGAATCAAAAACAAAAGAGTAATCAGATCCAGTGGTGCCTGTTTAAGTTAATGGTGCAAAAAAGGTCATGGAAATGCAAGATATAAGAAAAGCACACTGTTATTCACTTATGAGGTCATTGAACATGACTCCTTTGCTCAAAAATGTATTATTTATTTTTTTGAAAAATACAAAGATACCTATAAACATCAATATTTCATTATTAAAAAGGACAGACATAAGTGATAGATACATAACATGATGAACGTTATTAATATGAAAAGCATCTCAGCACAAAAACCGTCAAGTCTCACCCGGAACTCAGCACTAACATACAGAAAAGACAGAAATACAATATATACAGTTGAAGTCAAAATGATTCGCTATCCTGTGAAATTGTATTTGTTTTTTATATTTCCCAAGTGATGTTAAAAAAAACAAAAAATTTTTTGGAGTATTTCCTATTATATTTTATTATGGTCAATATTATTATTCCCCTTAAGAATGTTTTTTTTGATTGGCTACAGAACAAACCACTCTTGTCCAATAACTTGCCTAACTAACATTCATTCATTCATTCATTCATTTTCTTTTCGGCTTAGTCCCTTTATTAATCCGGGGTCGCCACAGCGGGATGAACCGCCAACTTATCCAGCATATGTTTTACACAGCGGATGCCCTTCCAGCTGCAACCCATCACTGGGAAACATTCATACACACACATACACTACGGACAATTTTAGCTTACCCAATTCACCTATACTGCATGTCTTTGGACTTGTGGGGGAAACCGGAGCACCCGGAGGAAACCCACGCGAACACAGGGAGCCTAACTAACATAGTTAGCCTAATTAAATCACCTTTGAATTGCACTTTAAGCTGAATACTTGCATATCTTGCAAAATATCTTGTAAAATATTATGTACTGTCATCATGGCGAAGACGAAAAAATTAGTTCATTCATTTTCTTTTCGGCTTAGTCCCTTTATTAATCCGGGGTCGCCACAGCGGAATGAACCGCCAACTTATCCAGCATATGTTTTACGCAGCGGATGCCCGTCCAGCTGCAACCCATCACTGGGGAAAAAATTTGTTATTTGAAATTAAATATTAAAACTATTATGTTTAAAATCTTTAAATAAATCTCTCAGTTAAACAGCACTTGGCAAATATTTCAAAAAGAAATACAATTTCAGAGGAGGGCTCATAATCTTGTCTTCAACTCTAAACGGCAACACAATCCTGAAGTAAAGTAAAGGCACCAGAGTTTTGTTTTCTCCTGCACAAGCATCCCATCGGTTGCATTGTTGGTTAAAGTGCAAATCAAGCACTTGTGTGAATGAAACAGATCTTTTGTCTTCGTCAAACAGGATCATTTGCTAAAGCAACTTGACCGTGTATCTGCATGTTTCTGAATCTACAACTCCCAGAACATCTGGAAATTTCCTCTGGAAATCCTAAAAACGACTCACAGTGTAACGTTGCCTTTTACAACAACAACAAAAAAAAAACTGTACACTTTCTCCAACTTTGGTGTCGACTATTATTAAAAGCGCTGACATATAAACACAAAATCACAATGCTTTTCTCTGGCGCTATGATGTGGTTCCGCAAGACTGGCCGACTGTCATTCATGAAATGCCCTCGCTCTTTCAAACCAACCCCAGCTGAAAACCACAACCACCCCAAAAAACAGAGAAGAAAACTCTTCAGCATGAACGTGTCCTGGAGAAAACAGCTTGTTTTGACACTACAAAGAGGATATTATGAAGCATGAACGCTGAAGGAAACATCTGTCCTGAGCAGAGACTGTTCAGAGCTGGTGGAAACATCTCAGGCTGTTGAAACCAGAATCGGTAAGTGAAACGTTATGTGGAGTAAACCATTTCCAATCCCGCTCTTCTTCAAAGTCTTAGTGCATTGGCCTTTGAGAATGAGTCGTTTGATGCTCATCTTAGTGTCTCGATCACTTCACGAAGGCGTAAGGGAGATGTTCAGGTCTTCAGACCACTGATACTCCTTGCGCGGGGGCGGTCAGCGCGGTGATGATGTCCGGTCGCTCAATGCGCGTCAGAGCCGAACACAACAGGCCCAATGTGGAGCCTTCCTGCTGGGCCCAGTCAGTCATGAGGGTGTGGATGGGGTCCTGGCCCCGTCCGAACACGTCCACGCGCTCCTGTTCGTAGCCCAGCGTAGCGGCTAGCTGTTTCCAGCTTCGGCTGCCCCCCTCGGCCAGAAGCCCCTCAACCTCCTCCTGTCTGTGCGGCGGCAGGTTTATGTAGAGCCGTGTGTCCTGTTTGCTGTCCCGTTTACTGCCTGCACAGAGAAACAGGAGGAAAACTAATCATTACTGCCCACACCAAATCTGCCAGCGGCGATTTCCGCAGATTCTTTAGACCAGTGTTTCCCCAACCCTGTTCCTGAAGGCACACCGACAGAACACATTTTCAACCTCTTCCTATTCAAACACACCTGAATCAAATCATCAGAACATTAGCAGAGACTCCAAAACCTGAAATGAATGGTTCAGATAGGGGAGACATCCAAAATATGTACTGTTGGTGTGCCTCCAGGAACAGGGTTGGGAAACACAGCCTTAGACCATCATTGGATCGGTTTATTTACTTATGTAAATGTGTGTAAACGTATTTGAAATTAATTTCAGAAATATGATTAACTAATTAACAATACCTTTGCTGGGCTGGCTCTCCTGAAGGCTGTGAGAGTCCAGGAAAACACCGCTGTCGCTGTGCAGTTTCTCTCCTTCCCCTGCATTATTCAGCTCTCCGACCCGGGCCTTCACCAGAGCCTGCTTCTGCTGACACGATTTCCAGCTGGACACACAGCAGTTCACACATTTATCATCAAGTAAAAACACAACAATTATACTTTACTGCACAGACATTGTATATTTCAGTTGGAATGTATATTTAAGTAGCCTTTTTTGGGGGTCTGAAACGAGAATTCATTACAATGTTGTGGTTTCTTCTTGGTTCGCTTTCATAAGGCAATATTTTTAACAATAACCAAAATGTGTCACACGCTTGTGAATAATCATCTCATTGATCAAAGTGTATTTGTTAATAGATGTATTCACACCATATCAGAACTACCATATCATGGATTTCCAGCTTGTAAAAAAGTACTCACGTCCTAGGAGAACTCGTAATTAAAACTTGTGAACTGGGATTTTACTGTTAGCTACGATTTGTATTATGTGACTACTGAACCTCACACAGAACAAAAGAAAAATGTTGCCACTTCCAGTAGTAAAATGTAATGAAGTAGTTATTTTAATAATATGGTTTAAGTTCAAGTAACAATCGTCACTATTAAGTTGCGGCTTGCTTATTATTAAGATATTGGCACCTGCAAATATGGCACTTGCAGATGTTCTGCATGATCTTATTAACTTTTGCATTTATATATGTCTTCGTACAAAACTAATGTGAACATAGAAAAAAAGACAAGAACAGTTACACTTGGGTCTATTTTGTCCACTGTTGCTATAGAAACAGATAATGCCCATGAACAGCACTGAGTGAAATGTCACATGTTGTCATCTTGGAATTACGGTAAATATGACATATTTACACAGCATTAATTCCAGGATTCTCCAGGTAATCCCATGATTTATTTAAAAAGCATTTGCAAAATACTGCTATTTTTCAAGTCAAACTGCTTTCTTACCTCAAGCTACACCATGCAATGACTCATTAGATCTGCCCACCTTATATCAGTCACAGGCAGACAGAGAGAAAGAGAGAGAGAGTGCACGCAGCAGAGGATGTGCATGTATATGACATAGTCATATCTAATAGCTCATAGTAACATGCGTTAGCTACCTTTTCGCAAATATTTTGAGCATATTTTCGAGGTGGTTGTTCCACATCAGCTCCCTTGGTGAAGAAAAAAATAATCTGTGTTCTTGTGATTACAATGAGTAACGAAGGCTCCGGAAACTGTCACTGAGTTACAATGGTTACTATTAATGTGTGGGGGAGGAACTGTGATCAAAACTGACCGGAACTACCTGTGCATTAAACCATTTTATTGCACACCTTCCAGCCAATCAGAATCAAGTATTTCAGCAGACCATGGAATAAACAATTAAAATCAATAGATTATTTAGTATTGTTATTTGCTGTCTGAGCTCACCATTTGTAGGCGACGTAGAGCAGTAGGCCGAGCACCACAGCAGCCAGTACAGACACGTACACCAAGATGTTGTTGTTTCCACCTTGGTCCTGTGGCGTGAGTCGAGGGGCTCCAGAGCCTGGTGCTGGGCTGATCCCACTTTCTGTTTCCTCATTCAATGTCGGCCATCGAGGGAATTCACGAGGACCATCAGAGCCAGAGGGCCGGGACAGGATGTTGAGGTCTTTTACTGCAATATAATATTTAGAAAAATTGGTCATTTGGCACTGCATTTATTTATTGGAACAGACACACTCAATCTCTTATTATTATACATAGGCATTTGTAGCTCCGCCCTCTTTTCAAAAGAGCACAATCTCATTTACATTTAAAGCAACAGTCACCAAAATGGCACAATTTGGATCCAAGCCCAAAAGAGGCAGTTTCAAAGAGTTATAAAACATTATTTGTGTGGTATTTTGAGATGAAACTTCACATACACACTCTAGGCACATCTGAGACTTATTTTACATCTTGTAAAAAGGGGCATAATAGGTCTCCTTTAAAGCTGTATTAGGTTTTTATTGTTGTATACTTTTTGCAATGTATTAGTTTTATGGCTTTCTGTTTCTAAATAGATATGATCTGAAAAGTTGAGCAGTTGTGCTATCTCTATAAATGAATCAATACTCATTAGACTCACATTAGTTTTAGCTACATATCTCAAGTGGACCCTTAAACACCTCAATGGCTAAAAAGCCACACAGATGCTCTTTCTAGCCTTGGCATAAAAGCCACATCTGACACACATCTGCTGTGAGCCTGATTAACACATCATCAGTGGTCGCAGACACGGCCTGACAGGCCAAATACCAGATCCAAATGTTGAGGGGTGTGGAATGGTCAAAAGGACTCTCGCCCCACACCCTCTGTCCTGAAATAGACGGTGCAGGCCTCACACAGATGCATGCGCTCGCAGGCGGCCTGTGTGGATCAAACACTGCTCTGACCTCGACAGGTCGACTGGTCTGACTGGTGACGCCACCCTGCAGGGAACAGTGGGCGATGTGGGATGCAAACCACTAACCAGCTGGTTAACCTCCAAACCCACTTAAAGGGACAGTTCACCCCAAAATGAAAATTCTGCCATCATTTTCACACCCTTCATTTATTTCTTCTGTTGAACACTAAAGAAAATATTTAGAAAAATGTTAGAAACCTGTAACCATTGACTTCCATTTTATTTGTTTTTTCCTACTATGGAAGTCAATGGTTACAGGATTTCAGCTTTGTACAACTTCTTTTGCGTTCAACACAATATAGAAACTCATAAATATTTGGAACCACTTAAAGGAGAGTAAATAGTGAGTAAATGTTCATTTCTTTTGGGTTGAACTATCCCTTTAATATTTAAACCACTGAGAATGCAGTGCGTTTTAAATGACAGTTTAACTTTATCCACACATGACTACTGCATTTCAAAGTTTTAGGGTTGATCTTTCGTTTTCAAAAGGATGGAAACAAATCCTTTTAAATAATAAGGTTGCCCTTATAATTTTTTGAGCCAAATCTCAAAACTGTGCTATAGTGTGACTGTCTCAGGCATAGTCCACTAAATTACAACTCTTATAAAAGAAAAAGAAAATAAATAATAAATGCCACAGGCCTAATGTTTTTTTTTTCATCCATATATTTCTAATAGCATAGGAACATAATACATTTTGTCACTGAAACCATGTCCTCCATGCTGTGACACTATATGCTAATTTTATATCAGGCAATTCCACTGAAAACTTAAGCTTTAACTAACTAATTAGTTGAAGGACCCCATTCTACATTATGAGACTGAAGCCCCCTGTGAAGCCCATGTTAAGTGTGCACCTGTTAAGTTTTTGTCTACACATGTTTTTTTAACAATTTGTTTCTTTACATATTTATGTTTTTGGAACTCGTAATAATATGAAAATAGTGTGAGATCAATTTATCTCCATTCTTGGATACTTATCTTCATAAAGTGCTATTTATTTTATATAAAATTATGAAAAATGTTTTTTTTCTCCATGACTTATCAGACATTTGCAATAAATAGTGGTGTCAAGGACAACAAAACTTAATTTTGTTAAAAAAAAAACACATAGGATGTATTTAAGGCAGAGTAAACAAATTTTTGATAAATTTAGTGACCCCTTATACTTTCTCAAACATCAGTTTTCAGACTACATAAATCTATTTTTATTTTAAATTTTTTTACAAAGAATGCATTTTTTTACTGCCTGTTTGTCAACTAGCCATTTACATAGAGAAAACTAGACTTATGATGGTATAATTAGCTTTTTTTTGTGGCGATTGATTGCTGAAGCTTTTATCATAGTATATGGCAGGGGTTCTCAATCTCAGTCCTGGAGGTCCTGCAGATTTTAGCTCCAATCAGACACACCTGGGCTAGCTAATCAAGCTCTAACTAGGCTTTCTAGAAACACCCTTGCAGGTGTGTTGAGGCAAGTTGGAGCTAAAATCTGCAGGACACCGGACCTCCAGGACCGAGTTTGAGAACCCCTGTTATATGGTATTATCACAATATTGACCTAAGCTGTAAAAAAGGGTACTTTAACAGATATAATAACAAAAAATATTTAGTGTATTGCTTTATTATAAATACATGTTAAATGCATCAACCAAATTAAATTGCAAAAAGATTATAAATAAGTAACAATTCACAATAAAGTATGTACACTAATCGACACAGTAGTTGTAATAGATTTGGCTTTTTCTCTATGTTACAGAATTTTATTAGTTATTAACTCCATTTAATAAAAACAACTTATAATAAGATTGAGACTACAATTTGAATGCATTATTAGGCATAACTAAGAAATTAAGATTAATGAGATGGATTTTAGTTAAATGAACTTAAGTTAACTGTTGGAGACTTATTGCACAGTGCTACACATACAATAGACCTATAAATGGCCACAGAGTATTCAATCAATATTTCAGCATGTAGTATGCCAGATTAACGTAAAAGTAAAAAAAAAGTTATTAAGATAACCAATGTTATTAACGTCAGTATTCATAAAAATACACTCAAAAAATGTAAATAACAAATAATTATCCACACCATTTTAAAGTGTGGGCGTCACGGTGGTGCAGTGGGTAGCACCATCGCCTCACAGCAAGAAGGTCTCTGGTTCGAGCCTCGGCTGGGTCAGTTGGCATATCTGTGTGGAGTTTGCATGTTTTCCCCGAGTTCACGTGGGTTTCCTCCGGGTGCTCCGGTTTCCTCCACTAGTCCAAAGACATGCGCTATAGGTCAATTGGGTAAGCTAAAATTGTCCGTAGGGCTGGAAGGGCATCCGCTGCGTAAAACATATGCTGGATAAGTTGGCGGTTCATTCCACTGTGGCAACCCCAGATTAATAAAGGGACTAAGCCGAGAAGAAAATGAATGAATGAATGAATTTTGAAGTGTTAACGATATTGTATTGCGTGTGTTCATTATCTGATATATCGAATTATTGAATATCGCCATATGTTTGGCTATGTGCTGCATTTTTATCCATCATAATGTTACGCATTTTACATTTTTTATTTTATGAATTTTAAAGTAACATTAGTAACACAAGTGTATCTGTGGCCAAAGTGCTTTTTAAGTATGCTCTGTGTTGTTCATGCAGATTATTTTCCCTTTTTATTCACATTAGTACAGTAATATTATGTCAACGTGATATTGCTGTGGAAAGACTTCTAGTTTCTAGATTGTGGGGTTACTCATGGTCCGCTGAAAGTCATTTGTTAATTCTAATAAATTCCCTTTTGATGTTGATGAATGAACAGTGAAGAGGATAATGATTAAAACACTTCACTTATTGTTTCAGTTTAATGGAAGTTATTCTTATAATTCACACAAACCATCATGGGAAGCAGAAAAAAAGTTGCTACTTTTGCCTAGAAGGGGTTAAAAAAATGAAACATTTAATTGTTTATAGGTCAAAGAAAAACTACTAGTGCTTATCTTCTTAATCCGATCATGTCTGGACTGTTGCTCATTGCTCATTGAAGAAAGAGAAAGACATCTGAAGTCCTTCAATGTGTTTTTTTCGCACACTTCTCTCTGACTGAACACAGGTGTCTGCCACATGTGAACAATCTAACCACACACACACATGCACACACACGCACGCACGCACACACGCACACACACATGCAAACACAAATGTTATTATATATAGCTTGGCACAATCTTCATCCAAGTCACACATGGATCTCGGGTTACGTTCACACAGTTTCTGTTTACTAGCAGGTGTGTCCAATCAGTGACAAATAAAGTGCCCTAGATCCAGAAAAGGAAACGTCTTATAATAATCTAGTTTATAAAACATATGCCAATTTAAAAATATATATATATTATTCAGGCTTTATGTTTACAATGGTTTTGTGAAGCTGAAAGAACATTTATAATAAAAAAATAAATACATTTAGTGAGTAAAAAAGCTACATAAGGTAGAATTATAATTTTCAAAAATATTCATTTATTTTCTTTTGGGCTTAGTCCCTTTATTAATCTGGGGTCGCCACAACAGAATGAACCGCCAACTTATCCAGCATATGTTTTACGCAGCGGATGCCCTTCCAGCCGCAACCCATCACTGGGAAACACCCATACACTCCCATTCACACACATACACTATGGACAATTTAACTTACCCAATTCACCTATAGCGCATGTCTTTGGACTTGTGGGGGAAACCGGAGCACCCGGAGAACACGGGGAGAACATGCAAACTCCTCACAGAAATGCCAACTGGCCCAGCCGAGGCTCGAACCAGCGATCTTCTCGCCACCCTTTTCAAAAATATCTTAGATTTTTTTAACAATAATACATTTGTTTCAAACTAAACTGAGCACTTTACAAATATTACTTCAATGTCATTATGTTATCAGGGGGGTTGTATGTGTGTGAGATTATGTGTACATATAAGCTAAATCACAAAACAAATAATAATAATAATAATAAAATATCGATAATATCACTGTTCATATTCCACGGCTTTATCTGATAATAATAGAAATATCGTAATAATAGAAATAAAAATAGAAATAATAATAAAAGATCATGGCATATTCTTTTCATATTCAATTTTGGGTTTCCCCCAGAATTCCAAAGACATGTGGTACAGGTGAATTGGGTAAGCTAAATTGTCCGTATAGTGTATGAGTGTGTATGAGAGTGTATGGGTGTTTCCCAGTGATAAATTGCGGCTGGAAGGGCATCCGCTGCGTAAAACATATGCTGGATAAGTTGGTGGTTCATTCCGCTGTGGCGACCCCAGATTAATAAAGGGACTAAGCCAAAAAGAAAATGAATGAATGAATATAGTCATATCCCAATATGACAATACAACAACAATAATGATAATGATGATGATTATTATTGTTATCATGATCATCACTTTTACAAACTTAATAAAATATTAAAACAATAATTATTAATATTGTAATATGTCACTGTAAAATAACAAGATAAAAAAAACTAGAAAATAAAGATATGCAGTGTATATATTTCTGAAATCCATCTTTTGTAATTCAATAATCACACTAAACCATTTGACAATTAATTTTGTGTGTGCTGCACTTTCACTCGCCTAATAGATTTCCCATAAGCACCCAGTGGGCTATAATAAAGCTGGCACTCACCCATGCAGACGGTGTCAGAGTCAGGCAGGCAGGGTCTGATCTCCACCTCTTCATCTTGACAGCGTGAGCAGGGCACGCAGGGTTTCCTGTCACTCGTCTCCTTTGAGTAGGTCCCTGGTTTACATAGCTCACATTTGGTGTCTCCCAGTAGCCCACAGGCCTGGGACACTCCTCTTCCAGGCCCACACGTCCTGCAGGGCGCACACAGCCCATTAGTGCTGTTCTCAACCCGCCACAGGAAGAAACGCTCGCCACAGTCGCACTGGGTATCCTGTGTTTTGGTGCAGCGTGCCAGCTGAGGAATACCGATGGGGCACCGGGCACATGGCTGACAGGATAAAAGACTCTCAGAGTCTGAGAATGACACACCTAGGAGAGAATTAAAGTCATTATCAAAAACAAAATTGAGGATTTTGATGACTCATTCTTTTTGAAAGTGCCCAGAATTCCTGCTTTCCACTCCCTGCTTTTTTTTTTTTTTTACATTTTCAGATTTTCAAGCAATTTCATCAATTTTTCCTTTAAGTTGTTTTTTTCTTTTTTCCAATGGCTCACCATTTTGACATCCTCAACATCTTTGTCGTTGGCCGTAACTGCTGGGCTGTATATCAAGTTTGTAAGATATATTGATATATTTAAATATATATATATATATATATATATATATTTATGGTAACACTTTAGTATATGGACCGATTCTCACTATTAACTAGTGGCTTATTATTACCTGCTTTTTATTAAGACAATGGCTGATTACTTGTACTTATAAATTACATATTCTGCATGATCTTATTCTACATCCCTACTACAAAATAACTAAACCCAACTATTACCTTATCAACTATTAATAAGTAGCAAATTAGAAGTTTATTAGTAGCTAAAAGTCTTATTGTTTGTTAATATCAAGAATTGTACCTTAAAATAAAGAGTGACCCAATATATAATGAGGCAATACACTTTATATAGAAAAGCAGTAGTTTAATACAAGCACAAGCACATGAACAATAGTGTACGACACAGAGTAGCTGCTGTAGGAAACGTGCATAATCCAGTCTGTCAAATTTAATATTAAAGGCCTTACAATAAATCATGGTTACATTTCAGTTTAAGGTACAATTCACACTACTAATAAACCATTAACTGTGACTTTTAGCTCAATAAACTACTAATTTGTTGCTTATTATTAGTTATTAAGGTAGTAGTTGGGATAGTTATTGGGTAGGATTAGGGATGTATAATAAGATTATGAAGAATATGGGCTTTGTAAGTACCAATAAACAGCCAATATCTTAATAATAGGGAGGTAATAACCCACTAGTTAATAGTGATAATTACTTGAACTAAAGTGTTGCCATATTAAGAAGTATAGGTTCTTGCACTGTTACTTGCACTGTTTAACGTGTTTGAGATAACATGGTGTGTAACTTAAATTCATTCATTTTCTTTTCGGCTTAGTCCCTTTATTAATCTGGGGTCGCCACAGCGGAATGAACCGCCAACTTAACCAGCATATGTTTTACGCAGCGGATGCCCTTCCAGCTGCAACCCATCACTGGGAAACTTTCATACACACTCATTCATACACATACACTACCTACCCAATTCACCTATACCACATGTTTTTGGACTTGTGGGGGAAACCGGAGCACCCAGAGGAAACCCACGCTAACACGGGGAGAACATGCAAGCATAACTTAAATTCTTTCTGTTAATTCTCTCTACAGATTCTGCAATCTTGTTCAAATTACCATCAATTATCTCCTGGATTCCCATAAAACTCTTATCCATTTTTTCTGTGAAACCATGGTGTTGCGTCAGATCAATCATGTCTCATAACTTCTTTAATTTAATATGATCTGCTTTCTTCATGTGTTTGACAAATATCTTACCCTAAATTCGTTCATAACATTCACTTCCTCACTGTATTGTAAAGGCTAAGTTTTGAAGACACTCACCGTCTTGGCATGGCTGACACTTGGTGTCTTCCTGGCCACAGCTGGTGACTAAACCAGTGCCCGCTGCACACATGCTGCAACAGTCACCTGTTTTTGTGAACTCCTCACTGGTACAGGTCTTGCCAAAGGCCGTCTGCAAAAGTCACACAATTTACATTAATAATTGCAATTTGTAAAATAATTCAGTTACTCAAAAGACAAAACTAGCATTCAGAATGACCTCTGATGGTTTTTGATCCCTCTAAGATTCAACATGATCTGCTGAGAGTCAATCAAGACCAAACAACTTTACCAAAGCAGTGAAATTTGAGCATGTCATAATGCTCTGGTGGACAGTGGCAAGGCGAATTTAGAAATGTTTATATGTTTCAGTTTATGCAAACACACAATTTGATTGTGTTTAGGCAGTAGTTTTTATAAAAGGATACATGTAGTATGCCATTATCATATACTAAATATGCATATACCAATTGGCTGTTGTGCTTACTGATGAATTTACACGCTCAAACGCTGCATGTTGTCATATACAACTCACCCATTTCATTTAAAGTCATTTGGCCTAAAAAGCTTTCCATACTCCATAGACATGAAAATTTACCTTATACAAAGTATACTTCACTAAATACTTTCATTCATTCATTCATTTTCTTTTCGGCTTAGTCCCTTTATTAATCTGGGGTCGCCACAGTGGGATGAACCGCCAACTTATCCAGCATATGTTTTACGCAGCGGATGCCCTTCCAGCTGCAACCCATCACTGGGAAACATTCATACACACTCATTCACACACATACACTACGGACAATTTTAGCTTACCCAATTCACCTATACCGCATGTCTTTGGACTTGTGGGGGAAACCGGAGCACCCGGAGGAAACCCACGCGAACACGGGGAGAACATGCAAACTCCACACAGAAATGCCAACTGACCCAGCCGAGGCTCGAACCAGTGACCTTCTTGCTGTGAGGCGAACGTGCTACCCACTGCGCCACCGCGTCGCCCTCACTAAATACAAATGATTATTATTTAGATTCTATGTAAAGATAGTACAGTTGTAAACAATATAATCCTGTTGAAGTTTACACCCAAGAACAAAAATGTAATTTACAAAACACAACCCTACATTTAGAAGAACTTGCTGACATGAAGTAGGGGCACTATGTTCAATCAAACACACACAAACTTGCTCGTATATCCGGTGAGGACTCTCATAGACTCTCCTTGCATTTAGAGAGAAAGAGATTTCCAGTCATATCAAGGAGATTTTCAGTTTCCAAATATGCCATTAAAAAACGTGAGTTAAGGATAAACTTAACAACCTCACTGACAACATCTTGCCATTTCATTTGCACAGAGATGAAGTTTAAGCATTTTAATTGCACAGGGTTTCCTGTCAGAGCCAGAAGGGAGTTTTTAAGAAGCCCTTGTGACTTTAACACTCCAATTTGAGTGTAAATAGAGAGTGATTGTAACAACACAGCCATTTGCATAACTATAACAACACTAAAAAGCAAGAGAGGCAGAGCGTCACTACAGGATGTGTAAAAGGTTCCTCGCTGAAGGGAATGCAACATTATGTGTATTAGCACCCATTTCAAAGAGTGGCAGGACAGGCGGTGCAGCTCGAGACCTCAGGGGAGGGCGTGATGTGTGTGTGTGTGTGTGTGTGTGTGTGTGTGTGTGTGTGATGAGTGTTTGGGTAAGAGAGAAGACTTTGATGTCCCCCCAGCTCTGCAGGTGTGATATAGGAGGTCAGTTCTGCGGCATCTTAACCATGCATATTTTAGGAAAATTACCCCTCACACACCCCCGCCGCTTCACAACTGCCCCCTGGGGCTCTGACAAGAGCCAGCAGATGCCTAACATGTAAAGCTCCTCCAAAGAGGGAAAGCAAAACCCACACAGCCTCAACCCACATGTCTCTCTTCTTCTCTCTGATCTTTGTTGGGACGAGTGAACGTGTGTAAACCTGTTGAACGAGCGCACGCTCATAATCTCAGAGAAACACTGATACACATTTGTACGCAGCTGCCCACAGGGCAACAACAGTCACTTTGGGAGGAAAAGGAGCAGCTTTGTTTAGCATTTCAGCCACACTGGACTGTTAATGAACATAGTATAAAAATATGCTAATTGATTAGCTATAGACAAAAAGTGATCATATTTCTATGTTTAAAGTAAAATGGCTTTTTTTTACCACAAATTTGAATATTGGGAGACACTACTTAAATGTTCATGGTATTTATATTAACAATAAAATTACATCTACAAATAGATAAAAGTCTTTGGAAAAATAACTGTAATTTGTAATTCAATGTAATGTTTTTAATATATATGACTTAAAATGGTATGTATTTATTTATGTATTTATTATTTAGCATACAGTATTTTATTTTATAACTTATTTTAATTATTATTTTTTCCATTTAATACATTTTGGAGTGGGAAAGTACATCATGAAATATTATATAATTTATTCTGTACTGTTCACTGCGTTTTGTAACAAAATTATAACAATAAATCAATAAAATGACAAAGTACAGTACTGTCCAGTGATTGAGGTCATTAAAATCTTTGGATTTTAGGAAATTGACACTTCGATTCAGAAAATGTATATTAAACTGATCTAATGTAACTGTACTAACAAGTATAATGCTACAAAGGATTTCAATAAAATTATTTGGAACTTTCTATTTATCTAAAAAAAATAATGAAAAAAATGAATCACAAAAAACGTATCAAAAATATCCACAAATCTAGTATAGATGCAGCAAAGTTATAAGCAATCTTAGAGAGAGAGAGAGAGAGATAGAGAGAGAGAGACCCTATACCTTTATAGGGCACCCATTGAAATACTCATTGGAAAAAACCCTGGAGTGTTACTGGGGGTTATTACAAGACCTTTGAACTTTTATGACTTTATTGACATTGATTACAATGTCTTTTTTTTTTAAAGTAACCATATATGGTTAATCCAAATTCAGGGGGCATCCTTGAAACAAATACAAAGCACAGATAGAGCAGAAGGGTAGTGTCTGAGTAGTTTAATGGGAATTTTCTTTGCCAATTTCCTAATATGGTGTAAGACTCACCACACAAAGTAAGCTGAGAGGGAACTTAATGTCCTTAAACGTCAACCCATGTAATTTGCTACTAATTCAACTTAACAGAAAGTATAAAGAGTGGACAAATGATAAATCAGCCATGAACATTCAGGCAGAGCAGGAATGTGGAGGAGGGTCTCAACACTACAGACACCTCCACGAAATACAGAGAGAGAGAGAGAGAAAACGCATATGAATGAAGTCACTTCACACAAAACATCTTTGATCTGCCCAAACATCTCGTTCCCTCTTTTGAGAGACAACGGATGCAACATTTATTGATTCCCATGATGTAGGTCAAATCAGCCCCACACTCAAGCATGCCGAATGATGGGATCTTCTGAAAATTCAGGGATTATCTCAACTTTTTCTTTTTTTTTGTGTTACAGTTTTATTGATTGATTGATGTTTTTTGTCTTTTACTTACATGTAACTATATATATATATTTTTTTTTTTACTTGAAACTTAAACAATTTTTTTTTTTTTTTACTATTTTCCAAAGTGTATACAACTACTACTGTAAGAAAATATCAGCATTCGGTACATACTTTCAATGTTACCTTTGCTTGAAAAGACCCAATCTAATCCTGTTTATATGAAATAAGCCTGCTCTTGAGATGATACAAATGATATAAATACAATTCTTGTTTGCTGTCATAATTTTTTTAGTTGAGTCAAATGAACTTTTCTAATTATCTCAACTGACTCAATCAAACTGATAAGTTTATCTTTGTATGACATGACATTTTTTGTTGTTGAAATCTGACTAAATTATAAAATTTATAAGTACTTTTAAAAGTATAATAACAAGATAAAGTGACATAATAACATTTGTTGTCATTACTTTTTGTATTTTTTACAATGTATGAACAAACCTGTCTGCAAATTGGAATAAAACTGTAAAGTTACATGTAAGTAAACGTGCCAAAGACAAAAAACATCAATCAATCAATAAAACTGTAACACAAAAAAAGAGAAAAAGTTAAGATAATCCCTGAATTTTCAGAAGATCCCATCATTCATGCAGGTTTGAGCTACCAGAACTGGAACTGTTGCTAAGACAACAACTCTTGGATGAGTTTTGGAGAACGAAACGATCCTGGACCATGTCAAATCGTCAATAGCCAAATCCAGGTAATTGAGTAATCCACGTACAAAGTACGGACCCCAGGTGCAGTGCAATTTGAGCTGCATCCAATGTTTTTTAATGGACTCACCTAACCCCACCCCTCACAGTAATGTCACTCGCTCCATTGAGTGCATTATGTCTGACATTGCATCGCTGAGAGATGCAATCTTAGCTTGCATCATAAAGGCTGCATCCAGATACAATTGATTCAACCTTCGGATTCTAAAAATATATGCTAATGTTGCATATTTCATTAGATAACGCTATGTACATAAAACATTTTCATTTTCTTTTCGGCCACAGCAGTATGAACCACCAACTTATCCAGCATATGTTTTACGCACCGGATGCTCTTCCAGCTGCAACCCATCACCGGGAAACACCCAACACTCTCATTCACACACATACACCACGGACAATTTAGCTTACCCAATTCACCTGTACCGCATGTCTTTGGACTTGTGGGGGGAACCGGAGCACCCGGAGGAAACCCACGTGAACACGGGGAGAACATGCAAACTCCACACAGAAATGCCAACTGACCCAGCCGAGGCTCGAACCAGCGAACTTCTTGCTGTGAGGCGATCGTACTACCCACTGCGCCACCGTGACACCCATTTTATAAACATGTAAAATAAAATAAAAAGATTGCAGTTCTTCAGCCCCTGATACATACTCACAGCTAAATTCATTTTCATCTTTGTTTAGGAGTAAAAAGAAGTTGGAAATAGCCAAGCAGCGATAACAAAGATTTACAAAGATTAACAAAGATGTTAACAAACACCCCAGTTCCATCTAAAGAGCAATTTAGATCAGGAGCCACTGACCTAGAATCAGCCCCAAAGCCTAATTAAACACACCTGAATCAGCTAATAAGCTCTACTGACACTTGTAACTCCCAGGCAAGTGTGTTGGAGCTAAACTCTGCATTAACCCTCTGATGAACACAGCAAAAAAAGCTTTCCTATTTAGAGATTTTTTTGTTTGTTTCTAGTGCAAATATTGAAACATTCATACATCAAGAACCCTTTTCTAGACATGTAAAAAAATATTGTTTTATTTACAGAAATAATAAATCAAACTTAAGTGAGTTTTTCCTTAAGAGAAGCAAAATAATCTGCCAGTGGGTGAGAAAAAATAAACTTCTTCGTTTGAAATAAGTATATTTGACTTACTCCACTGGCAAATAATATTGATAGTTTTAAGGGGAAAAAATCACTTAACTTTGACTTATTATTATTATTTTTTTAATTAACATTTTAACTTGCCTTTTTTGCTGTGTAAATAAGTGCTGCATAATTACAGGAACCTAAAACTAAAATGAGAAAAATAATAGCATCTGATAATGTGGATACTGAATTCTGCCCTCTAGTAAAGTAAAGTCAGGTCATATTTAAAGAGCACTTTATACAGTAGACTGCCTTAAAACTAGCAGAATTACAGTATTAAACATGAAAAGCAATATTTCGACTGAACAAAACTAGCAATTTCAAGCTCTTTTCTGTTTTTTGAACTCCAACACACTTTTTGTTTTGACTTTTTTGTTTAGAAGGACATCACTCCAGTCTATTTATCTCACACTGTAAAAACATCTTTTTTTGTTGCATGAAATGAACTTTTTTAGTCATCTCAACTTAAATCAGTCAAATTCATTAAAAAACCTTGTATAACAACAATTTTATTGAAACCTGATTAGCTTATGTATTAACTTATATAATATATTTAAGTATATTTATCTCATATTATAAGTATATCTGGGATTTTTATTGAAATAAATCAGCTGGTAAAGTAGGGTAATATATCTAGTAAATTTTTTACCCTATTGGCCTGGGGTGTTTTGCCTTACGCTGTACAATGTAATAAACGAGCACATGTGTGCTGCCCATAAGTGAGTTTGGAAAGAGAACGATGGGAACATGAAAGGAGCCAAGAGCCCCAGGAGGCAACAGTGATTGACCCCTCACCCCCACCGGCCAAACATACAACCACAGACATCCTCTGAGAACGAGCTAAAGGGCCGACCGAGCGCTATCTTATCTCACTGCAGACAACAGTAGCAGAAGATAGATTTCAAGAAAGAGCCAGAACACATTAAACGGCAGCCTAAACACGACCTCGGCCCTAAAAAGATCATTCCCAAACATGTCAGTCAGACTGGGCTTTTCTATCAAAACGAGCAGAGACAGGCCGAAGAAAATAAATAAATAAATAAATAAAACCGAGGTTGTGAGTTCAAGAGGAAACCGCGATTCTAACCCCCACCGATAGAAGTAAAGTGATGTGGCTAAATGGAAAGTCAAATTACTGAGCTGCAAATTCTACCCCCTTGCTCCCCACAGACCAAAAGAAAATGATGATAATTACAATGCTCCGGATATCCCGGGCCCCAACCGTACTTAAGCTGTGGTTGCCTATCAAGCGAAAGACATGAGGCAGGAGGGGGGCTGGGCTGGTCTGCTGCTATCCCACAGACTGTTTGAACACACCAGGAGACATGGATCTGGATCAGGCCAGTAGCATTTACTGCATTAACTAGCACTGACCTAAAATAAGAGTGCAAAATCGTCAAGCTAAAAACACTGCTGGTTTGCGTTTTTTTTTTTTTTTGCAGAAGTCTGTAACAGTCAAAACAAAGACTGTTCTGATTAACTGTTTAATTTAGAGCATTTCATTTTGGTGGTTGGTTTAACGGGAATAAATCACAGGGCCATTTGGCTCTGCTTTGACAACTGCAGGGCGTTTTGCTCAGAGTATAATTTATCATTTGGAAAACAGGATGAGATACATCTTTCCATTTGGATGGTAAATAGTCAACATTTTATACCGGCTGAGAATAACAGCAGGATTTAATGCTGGAAAGTGTGAAAAAATAGACACGCACACACAAACACACATCCTGAGAGACATAGGGTGTTACTTTCCTGTCTTTAGCTTCTTTGCTTTTGTGCCAGGCAATATCCAGAATGTATTAAAAACTAGTGAAATGGAATGGAAGATTTCATCCAGATAAGTACTGAAAAACATTCTGCATAATATGAGACATGCTTGAAAACAAAACTGACAGACTCTATTATTCAAAATTCCATTTATGTATGGTATGTTTTATTTTATTTGCTAAATGAAATGAAATAAAATAAGTAACCTGAATCAGGTTATTTTGTTGAGTCATAATTGTAACTTTCTCCAATGCATTTTTGAGTATAAAAGCCAACATTCTGTTTTGTTTTAAGATTTATTTTTAGATTTATATCAGATTTTTACATTTGCTGAATTATATAAATTTTTCTGTGAATCTGGTTATCTTGTCATAATTGCAACTGTACTTCTGTTCTGCTAGCCAACATAAAGTAACTTTCTGTTAGGTTTTATTTTCATTGATTTCCAAATGTAGCCTATTTCTTTCGAAGTAATCTTTTTATTTATATTTTCTATACGTTTCAGTTTTGAAATGAAAGTGAACAAACAGGCTATTTGATAGGCCTACCACTAAACATTATAGGTGTTACAAATATCTGATTGAATATGTTGTAAAACAGCACTTTTTTGCTTTTCACATAATTGACAGTTTGTGAGTTATTACTAAACTACTTGAACTAGTAGCAGACAATGGGCAAACAATAAGCCTATCAAACTTTGAGATTGCTAGCTCAAAAAACAAACAAACATACAAACAAATAAACAAACCAAAGGAATTACGTTATAGGCTAAGTTAAAGACGTAAAGACTTTCAACGTTCCCCAGGCTCTTAATTAACTGGAAAGACCCGGTAACGTCGGAAAATATGAACCGTGAAAACTGTTTAAAGCAAGCCACCAGAACTAAAAAAAAAAACAACGAGTAAAAACAACAGCAAAAGCAAACTGTCACGAGATTAAACACCACTAATAAACACAGCACAGCGGAATAACTCACCTTTACGGCCAAAATATAGAAGCAGAGTTGAAGTGCTGCAGTTGCTCCCTCCATCTTCAGGACTTTTCCTCAGAGTTTAGAAAGTAATAAAAGAGTCTCTTGTGCTCAAAACGCACTAATATTCATAACCACAAAGCACACACAAGACATTTACCAAACATCGGTGTGCTTTGGACTCTCCTCCATAGATGTTAACAGTCTTCCTCTTACACAAGTTTTTTCTTTTCTTTCTTTCTTTCTTTCTTCAAGGCTTGCAGCAGTAAAAGCGGATAATCCTCGTGTGAAGTTTAAAATCATCAGTACATCATCTCTCTTGTGTCTCCACAGTCTGCTAGTTAGTGCCGATCCTTCACTCCACTGCTGCTGTGGTCTCGGTCAGCTGGCGACTAAATAGTTTCTGCTGAAGGGGATGGACTTGTAAAGCCCGATACACGCGAGCGCGCGCTCAAACTCACACAGCAGCTCTGTGATTGGACAGAGAGGCACGGGATGGAGAAAAACTGTTAGATTAAACTCTTCGTTATTTTATTAGGCTGTATATTGCATGCCTATACAATCAATATTATTTCAATTATTGATAAGCGTTACACAAATATTTTGACTATTTGTTTATTTGCATTTTGTGCAAATTAGTTTTGTAATTATTTTCTGCATCTAAATCTTGCTGATTTAACTTTTTTAGTTGAATCAAATTAACTTTTCTAGTCATCTCAACGTACATAAATCAAACTGACTACAAATTAAAGTGAAACTTTATATAACTTTATGAAAATTGTTGAAATCTGGTTAACTTATCAAAATAAGTTAAAGCAACATAAAAATATTTGTTGTCTTAACTTTTTGTTATAAATTTTTTACAGTGTGAAAAAATCGACCATTATAATAATAGCCTAAATGTAGACATTTTTGAGATTTTAGACACAAACGGAGGCTACCGTGGTTAAATAGCTTCTGGATTACTAACACTAGCACGACTTAAAAACCCACGTCGGAGCTTCAGACAGCTGAGGTTGTGATAAAAAGAGACTCAAGTTAAACGTTTCAGATCTAAGGGGGGTTTTGGGGAACGTCGTAAAACTCAGCATGAGGTCCAGAGACTTCAGAGAGCAACAAATAGAGACTTCCCTCACATACAATGATCACGGCGCTTTAAAGAATCATTGAGAAGAAACGAGGGAAAAGAGTAAAGAAGAGACGGTGTTCAGTCAATTCGTCCCCGATTCGTTTAGCTTTTTTCCTCTCTTAATGTCATTAGGTCTTAATGACTGAAACTCTGACGCAATTTGACCAGAATAGCTTCACCGAAGATGTCCTGTCTTGTTCTTTCTTTTTGCTAACCATGTGTTTTTGCATGATTTTGATATTGACCTTATAAAAACATACATTTCATTTTCCCCATGTTAGGCCTATAATGCAGTTATATACTGTGTTAATAACAGAAATATATATATTAAATGGTATTAAAGGTACAAATTATTCTTTTCATTATTATTATTATTATTAATAATAATAATCTAATTTTCAAACTGTGCCTTACCCTGGGTTATTGTTGTTTTTAGCATCACTTTTAGCACTGAGTAAATATAAACATTGTGAAAAATAAAAACACAAGATTTAAAATGACCCAGGGTTAACTTTGTTAACTTAAGTGTGAAAAGGTATTAAATGACAGCTTCTTTAGGCTAAATTTACAATTACTGGTGTTGATGAATCTCTATTCTATATATGGTTATTGACCCTGCTGAAACAAATCTATCACAAATACCATTAAAACATTAAAACCCATCAATTTTTACCCATTAAAATCAGCATATTTTGATGGCCTCTTTTTTTGGGACACATTCCACTAGGATTTATTGTTTTTAGCATGGCACCAATAGAAGTTTGAAAAAATTACCAGTAGAGAACCCAATAAGCATTACGTTTTCCATTAAAACATTACAAATTGCAGGATGGTTTTAAGTATTTTCCTTGGTATGAAGGGAAGTTAAAACATAATAACTTAATAAATAAATACAATTGATTAATGATTAATAATGAATAAATAAGCATCCATAAAAGTTTTCAGAAGATTTACTAGGCTACGTGCAACAAGATTTGCACATCCAACTGAAACTGTAATATGCCCTTAGGCCACAGGAGACGAGGCGTGAATGACTAATGCAACTGACAGTCTAACTGTATGTTTTACTTGTCAACAATGTACTTCAAAACAAAAATTGCTGTGTACATTGGTGTGAACACTAATCGTTATTGTTCTTGGCTTTAAAGTGCCAAAAGGAACAAAAAATTGTGTTGTGGTAAAAGGCCGTTCACCTATCATTTTGATAATAGTTCAAATTCAATAAGAGTAGTAAAGTCCACACCCCTGACTGACAATCAAAATCCAACATGTTCATCCACGTGAGCATTTAAAGGTGCATTAAGTGAATTTTGCCAAACAATGTTGATATTTGGAAGCCACAAAACAAACATGCCCATAACCCAACAAGACCCTTTGATATCTCCACTATAGTAACTACACGACCTTTACTGCTGATTGGCCCACTGCATACTTAATATACTGCATTACTTAATATATACAGTGGTTTCCTTAATATATACAGTGAATAATTCTACATTGAATTTGACAGATTTTGCCAGATTTTCCCAGAAGTGCATGACACTTCACTTTTTTTCTTTTTGGACATTATTATTATTACTATTTTTTGCTTGTTTGTTTTTCCCTCAGTTATGTACATTAGTGGTTTATGTTACATCTAATGTTGATAAATAATGTTTCATTTTTTATGTTCAACTTTAGTTTCGTGAGTGTTACCATGCATGTGTTTACCAGTTGTGTGAGTGACACTGAGCGCCTTCTATTTATTATTGTGTTTCTCTGCTTGTGTATAAGCTGTTTGTGGTGAAAATTGGTTCATCACATGACTTTCTAATCACCAAAGGCTTTTGGTTGGGTGATTACCATAAAATTTAGAAATTTATTTTGCTGTCTAATACATTTTTAAAGGTGAAATTCTGCCTGTTTTTGTGTTTGTTTGTTTTTTACCGTAAATTTAATTGATTTCTTTACAGTGTAAATCTCATTCTTTTAAATGAATACTTAATGACCAAAACCCATTTTTCCTAATAAATCACTTTCAGTTGATCATTAAAGTACGTCTAGACATTAGACACAATTTGCTAAATCTCATTTTATGCGAACATTTCTAATGATCAAAGTTGTGAAAAATATGAACAAGTTCTGTATTAATTGTTCAAAATACTAGTCAGAATCTGCAGAGGTGGTACAGGTGCATTGAAGGTGGAGTGCTGTCAGGTCTGGATCTGTCAGACCAGAGGCTTTTTCCATTGCCTGTGATGTGGACAAAGTCCACAGGATGTACCCAAAATGAAGATATAATTCTGTTGCAGAATCAGTCTCTCACTGACTGATTTTTTTTAACATACTGTTAACATGCTTTTCATTGTCCTTATGTAATACTGTATTTTTAAAGAATGCAATTCATCACCTTGTGTTTAAAAGACATCTCATAGATGTCCAAACACAGACATCTCAGCTAAAACAAGGCTAAATTTGGGACAGTGAAAATCTAATAGACATCTAACAATAGTCCAAAAATTCATCAAACAGACATAAATGAATGACTACACATGTAAAGTCTGTCTAATTGGCCTATTTGATGACTAGTCCGTCTAAACTATGACTCATTTTTGACTAAAGTAAAGATTTATATATTATAATGTTAAAAGCACCTGTGTATAGTTTTTAGCAAGATAGTATTTATAAAAGTAAAAGCAGCAGATTGTGTGCCTGTAGTTTTTATGGTGTAAAAATAGTTTTATAACTGACCCGTAAGACAACCCTTGTGTATCCTAAATGTGTACAGCCTTCATGAAAATATATGAAAATAGAAAATGGTTCATTTTTAGTCATTCATAATTAGAATGTTGGAATAATTTTAGAAAAAGTGAACAAACTTCAACATAAAAAAGAGGTAATTTTTTCTTCTTCTGGTGTTTAAATGGTGCATGGGTCGTTTTTGATGCACAAGTAAACAGGAGGGTTAAAAGACTTTATTGAGATTAATATGTATCAGACAAATAACTACACTGTAAAAAAAAGATACTGTAAAATTTTTGCACATTTTGCAATTTTGGTTACCAATAAGACTGTAAATTTACAAACACGCTGTAAATTATTAATTACAATTTACTGTAAAATTTACAGTAACTTACTGGCAATTTTGGTTGCCAGTAAGACTGTAAATTTACAAGTGCACTGCAAATTATTAATTAGAATTTTCTGTAAAATTTACAGTGCAGCATTTACAGTAATTTTTTCACAGCGTAGCTTTTAGTTACAATTTTAATAATTTAATTAATAATCAGTAATTCATTACTTTTTTGAGGTAACTTTTGAAGTAACTGAAGTGGTTAGCATAAGCTTGAGGGTCGGTGAATTTCCGAAATAAGACAACAAACCCTTCAGAGACGCTCCGCAAGCTGTTACCACAGTGTGAATTTGCAGATCACAGTAAAGACATCATAAAGCGCTGACAGCAGAAGAGCCCACAATGCAGAGACAGGATGAGGGGGTCCGGCTTGTTTACAGGTTGTTGAGCTTCAGCAACGACTCAGACAGCGAGTGATTGTCAGGACGTTTCTTCTTTCGAAGAGGTGAAGTGTCGAGCCCTCCTCCTATTGTTATCCAGGCAGATCAGAGCTGAATTGCCCCCCATAACCAGAGCAACTCATCTTCTCTCTGTCCCACAGCATGCAGAGACTGGAAGAGGCACATTCCAGAGTCAAACCCACACCCCCCTCTCCAATCAAACGTGCCCCTCAGGGTGTTTATGGGTCGGTCGACAGGATGTTCGTCCCGTTGGGGGATCAAAGGAGAACTGCTTCAGATAAATGTGGTGTAACTGTGACCTCTTCAACTCTAATAGGGTTTAACACGTCAGGACTGGAGGAGAACAGGGATAAAAGGAGGAGATGGTTGAGGGCTGATTTATTGAGGAATACACAGACGGCATTTGAGGACTTTTGGAGAGACTGAAATGAAAAGAGATGGAGGATCACTGGTGATAGGATCTTTAAGGGTTTTAGGGTTTTAAAAAATGCTAAAGTTAACTAATTTTGGAACATAGCAGATTATTGGGTAGGGGGATAAAAATAAAATAAAATAAAATAAAATACCAATTAATAAAATAAAATGTTATTTATAACAAATTAAATAAAATGCCACATATAATAAAAATAAAAAAATACATGTAATAACACTTATAATAAATAAAATGTCACTTAAATAAAATAAAATAACAATACAAACGTACTGTATTTCAGATATTTGCCAAGGCAACATTTTTTATTTTATTTACTTTAGGTTTACGTATTAAAATAACTCAAACAAAAAATAAATATTAACAATTATAAACATTCAAAATGAATTAATGTTAAAAAAACAAATGATTAAAAGTAATTATACAGTAATTTACAGAATGAGTAAATAAATAAATAAATACAATTTTGGATAATAAAACAATCAAAAATATTTCAGTTAAACCATTACTGTAATTTACAGTAAAATAATCTGGTTGTTTAAACATTATTAGGTGCAAAGAGTTAATGTATTTAACTAGAGCGCTAAATAAACATTATTGTTTTTAAATAAAATTAAATAAATTGTTAACTAAAATGTTAACTAAACTGTATTTCATTTCAGTTTAGCATGATGCAAAAACTGAAATTGAATATTTTGAATTTGTAATATAATTAACATACAGAAATTACATACAAAATTCATAGCATTAACAGTAATTATATATTTAAAATAATAAATATAAAACAAACTTTAGGTTAACACTTCAAAAAATAAAATAAAACAATTATATTATTTAAACATTATTGAATGAAAACCGTCGACATGGTGGCTCAGTGGTTAGCACTGTTGCCTCACAGCAAGAAGGTCGCTGGTTCAAGTCCCGACTGGGTCAGTTGGCATTTCTGTGTGGAGTTTGCATGTTCTCCCAGTGTTAGCGTGGGTTTCCTCCTGGTGCTCCGGTTTCCCCCGCAGTCCAAAGACATGCGATATAGGTGAATTGAATAAACTAAATTGGCTGTAGTGTATGTCTGTGAATGAGTATGTATGAATGTTTTCCAGTACTGGGTTGCAGCTGGAAGGGCATCCGCTGTGTAAAACATATGCTGGATAAGTTTGAGGCTCATTCCGCTGTGGCCACCCCTGATGAATAAAGAGACTAAGCCGAAGGAAAATGAATGAATAAATGAAAACCAGGACTAAAATTAAATTAATTAGTTAAACAAACAAACAAACAAACAAACAAACAAACAAACAAACAAACAAAGACTATAAAAAACTGTGACTATAAAAAAAAACATAAACAATTTATCTATTATCTTCTCTTACTGCAGCTACAGTTGCCAAGGCAACATTTGTCATTTTCATTTAGTTTAGCACTAATATAACTTACATTTTAGATCATTTACTATGTCAAGGTAACCATGTAGACATATTTACAAACAAAAAAACATAAACTAAAATACTAAGTAAGAAATCTGATCAAGAAGAATACATGAATAAATACAAACACAAAAAAATACTAATACAAAAATATTTTCATCTAGATGACCCGTAGTATAGTCAGATGAGCCTGTGTAATTAGTTGAATCAGTTGTTATCAGGGAATAACATGCTGTGGAATGTCATGACTGACCAATAAGAAACTAGTATTCCAGAGAGCCGTGTAATAAAAGAGGATAATGCATTTGCATGACCATATGTGCATTAAAGTAAAGAGCACGCATATAAATGCCCTCACATGGTATGTTTACATCAGTAATCTAATTCTTTACCTTATTCTGAATAAGTCAATATTATGATTAGGTGTTTATATGATTTGCTTTTAGAACATTCCATTCCATGTTCTTGTTTTACATGTTATAGTACACAGATTGATTAAATGGCACGTCATTACATCCCCCCATGTAATGCCCAGAATTTGTCATATCAATAATTATAGTACCATATACAATTTTGGGTGTTTCACTTTTCATTTTACAAAAGCTCCAAATGCAGTTAATTATTTTACATGCTTTACACGCAAACAGATGATGGTGGATACAAGTGTTGTTCAAAGCTATGCTCTCTTGTTTGTCGTCAAACTGTTGACCTGTGTTTATACCATCACAAAATGTTGTGAAAAGTCCTACATAATGGTTATAGTGTAAAAAAGGTGTGCACATGTCTATACGGCACTTCTGGGACTACAATAGGACTACACGTCAATCGATGAGTTTACTTTGAGCATGACTTTGTTTACATGGTAGATGCTTAATCAAAATATTGTCTTAAAGTACACATGAATGATTTTGATATCTCACATTTTGGTGAACAATTCATCTGTGCATGTCATTAAGAAAAGAAAAAAATGGTTTGCTGAACGCTAAAAACATATCGCTGATAATATAATAATAATAATAATAATAATAATAATAATAATAATAATAATAATAATAATGTTTAATTTATATAACACCTTTCCAGACATCAAGGACACTTTTCAACAATATGAATACAAAAAAAAAAATTAACAGACATTTTCCCAAAGCAGAATTAAAGCCAGTGCAGTTGCAAAAAAAAAAAAAAACTCAATTCATACAGACACATTTTACCCTCCTGTCGTGTTCACCTCCCGCCACTTACTTTAGTGTTCCTGGTCAATATTGACCGCTATCTTTAACCGCTCTTAAATTGCTCAAAAAGCATTTTTCACCACCAAATATTTATTCAGCATTCTTTAGCTGTGAACAATGTCTCAAACTAGTGTTTAACATGAATTTATAGAATTAGTCATAAAATAACTGCAGTGAAAATACAAATAGGCACTGAAAATGTATTACAAAATGAACATGTAATGTCATGGAGGTCATCACCTGGGAGGATCGGCACATAAGCACGGGAAAGAGATGTGTACCAACAAAAGATGTTGTTCAGTCTGAAATGTGTGTGTGAGTGAGTGAGTGAGTTGGGGTGGTGTGTATGGGGATGTTTTCTGTTTGATGGTTAAATAGTCTGGATACCCATTCATTTCCTATGGTGGTCACTTTTGACCGGGAACACCACAGGTGTAACACGGTTGATTAAAACACTCAAAATTCAACGAAAGAGGTGATCATCACTTATATATGTTCAAGTGCATAGTGTGGAGGATATCATAAGGCCTTGAGGCAATCAGATGTTTTAAGTTGCAAATCGGTCAGATTTGACCCAAACACAACAGGAAGGTTAATCAGAAAAATCAATATATACACATTACATCACTCAGGAAAACAGAAAAAGCTGAAGATGAACATAATTAAACAACCGGTTTACAACTTGCACAACAAGAATCTGTTATGGCTTCAGTTTTCACTAGTAAAGAATTAGCTAAAAACACAAACTTACAGTAATGTTTGCAGTGGCAGTGTTTGAACTAGTACGAGTATGTATTTAATAATTCACTTTAAAACGGGACAAAAACACGATTTCTGGGTTTTTCATACTTTTGTTTCCAAGCCTAATGTAAAGATAACATCCAAAATACACTTTTAAGTGTTTCTTTTATTAAGATTTGTTCTCTCATTTTCTTCTCCACCTCAGCAGTTCTTACTAGACATTTTTTTAAGGAATATACTCTTAAAAAAACAACAACATTTTTGCTGCTTGTTCAAACTACTTTTTTTTTTAAATGAGCTGAATTAACACAGTTTTTGAGTTTCACTTGGGACTAATTGTTTTTCAGCCTAATGTAAAGCAAACATCCAAAATACAATTTTAAGTGTTTCTTTTATTGTACTTAAGATTTTTTTTTCATCTCCACTTTAGCAGTTTAACCTAGAGACTTAACAGTATGAAAATTTCATGATAAAAAAAAAGAGTTTTTGATGAAAATATCCAATTGTGACCTTTCTGACTGAATTTGCAATTTGATTTGCGATTGTTTCAATATTGTGCAGCACACACTTTAAATGAAAGGAATACAACATATTTAGCTGTATATATATACATATATATTTCTTAACTGTCTATATAAACATGCATTTACATTGTAGCCATTTGCTGTTAGCTAATCACAATGTTTTAGAGTTTACTGTGATTTTCAAAATTACAATAATCAATCATGGTTTACATGTATATGCAAAATTTAAAAATATTGTCAGAATATTTACCATGTTTTACCTTGAAACCATTAACTGGGAGAACTAGTTCTTACATATAACACAGTTTTATTCATATCTGTAAAGAAAATAATTTAAATCTTTTTTTTCTGGCTGTTTGCTGAATTTTCTGAATAATTGGGTTGGTAAAAAAAAAGAATCTCAAAATCCAGTTTAAAAATCTTTGACTCTAATATGACACAAATGAATAAATTGTGAATGTGACCATTAAGTGTTCAGATGTTTGTGCTACAAATTAGCACATATTTAATGAATAATGCCTCATTTGCATATTAGACAAAATTTTAGAAAACTTGCAACGCAAAAATTATATATAAAAAAAAATGTCGGGTTCCACATAATTCCTTTATGTTGCCCCAAAACAACTTGATTAAGTTAACTTAATCAGTTTTACAAATTTAAGTGGATTAAACATAAAAAATAAGTTGTCCCCCCAAAAAATATTTATAACTAATTTTAAATAAGCAGTTTGAACAAGCAGTAGAAGTCATTTTTTGAGTGTTGGTAAGTATGCTTATAACGTATTAGCTAATAATTTTATCCTTTTCACCTGCAGTGTCTTGCCTCAAGGAAATGAAAATTCTGTCATCATTAACTCACTCACTTTTAGACTTTCTTTGATGGGATTAAAAGATTCGTTCTGGTCAATCTCATTCATGGAGTTAAAATGAAGCTTTAGGAAAACCATATACTGAGTGATCCATACTGCTGAGGCTCTGTAGTATTATTATTATTTCATTTTTAATAAGTCTTCTGAAGTCATAAATTAGCTTTGAGTGCAAAAGTCATTATTCATCATGAACGATTTATCATGACAAATGTGCTTTTCAAAGCCCGAATGAGTCATTAATGAATCAAAATGACTCAATGTTCTGGTCACAGCATGTAAAAGTTCACTGAAGGGAAAGATTTTCACTGAACAACACGCTAAATATTAGTTTGTCACACAGACAATGTATGTTGTACAAGTTTACCAATTTTAAATGTAGATCCCAAGTTGTATTGGAACTGCTTTTGTGTCCTTGCAGATGCTTGAAAGATTCAGTATTCATTCATTGCGGTTTCAAAAAAAAAAAAAAGAAATCAGTAAAATGTTTTGTGTTCAGCTGAAGAAAGTCATAAAAATTAAGAATAACACAAGGTTGGAAGTCTTTTTCCACCATGGGATATGTAATAAAAATTAAAGGGCAATTATGCCACTTTACCTAACAATTCTGACTTTTTTCCCTCCCAATTCTGAATAGCTTTATATCCCGAGCTTATATCTCATCAATTAAATTAAATGTAATTAATCAATTAGTTAAAAAATATGTATTGTTTTCCTCAATTGCACCCATTTCTTAAAAAAAATTTTTAAGCATTTGTTTTGCAACTTTGACTGTTTTATGCTTTAAATTGCAAAGTGAAAGTTTGATTTTGCATAATTATAATGGTGACATTTGTTTTCTCTGTTTCCCCCACAATTCTGAATTTATGATCTCACAGTTTGGTCTTTTATTCCCTCACAATTCAGACATCATTTCTTGCGAGTCTGAGTATATATTTTATAATTCAGATTTACAAATCACATACAACTTGAGAACAATTTACTTTATTTCTCACAGAATTGACTTTCTCAGAATGGTAAGATAATAGCTCAAAAATTCATAACTCAAAACTGCAAGATACCAACTCACAATTAAGTCTCTTTTTCAAGACTGTCAACTTGTGAATCATGACATTCAATCTTATATTTTGCAATTATCATTTCAATTATTGCAGTTATCTTTAAAATGTTGTTTTACTCCATGGGAGAAACAAGCTTCCATGAGGGAGAAAAACAAACAAACAAAAAAACTCAAAAACGAATCAAAACAAAATGAAATGAAACAAAACAAAACTGAAAAACCAAACAAAAAAACTAAGGAAAATGAAATTAAACGAAACAAAACGGAAAAACAAAAAAATAAAAACAAAAAAATGAAACCAAACAAAAAATTTAAACAAAAACAAAATAAAATCAAAATTAAACAAAACAATGAAACGAAAGAAACAAAACAAAACTAAAAAAATAAATGAAAAACAAAAAAAGGAAAATGAACCAAAGCAAAACTAAATTAAATGAAACAGGAAAAACAAAACAAAACAAATAAACAAACAAAATTGCATAACAAAGCAAAATAGTTAAATGAAAATGAAACAAAAAAATGAAATGAAAAACAAAAAACTAAACAAAAAAAAACTATTTAAATGCAAACAAAATGAATAAAACGAAACAAAAAAACAAACCAAAACAAAGAAGTCAGAGGTGAAATATCCTTTAACCAGTGTATATAATAGCTGGCCATTGTGCTCGCCGCTTCCTTTTGTCTCTGCTGACTTTGCCATCCAGCGCAGAGCAGAAGATTTAGCACAAGAGCAAACATATGTCCTCTCTCTCTCTCTCTCTCTCTCTCTCTCTCTCTCTCTCTCAGCAGGGCCGAATACCCATGTGTCTCACAGACACCACTCACACAGCACAAAGTCTTCAAAGCGTTCAGTGCGTCAAGAGCAAAAAAAAAAAAAATCAAGCCAAAAATTCCAATGGTAACACACACAGAACTGTGGCCCCAGCCAACAAACACATTCACATGACAATTAAGACTAGCTGGTGTATGTTTCACATATTACAAATAGTTTTATAATTACAGCAAAAAAACAAAACAAAAAAAAACCCCAAAGTTGAGGCACTTTTATATTTAAAAAAAGGATAAAACTTCTATTAAGATTCAGAATTGCAGTAAATGAGCTTGAACGCTAAAACAACATCGCAAACCGCTGTACAAAAGCAAGCATTTCACATCAAGTGCAATTTCTGCGAAAGCGCCGCCCTGCAGTGGAAGAACAAACCAGTGCACTTTTTTTGTCTTATTAATGTTGTGATGAATGTGCAAACACACTGGCAGGAAAGGCACTTTCCTTTTTATAACATATAAGAAGATATGAAAGATTTACACAGTGCAAGACAGATAAAAGTGTGCCAGTGTGGAAAAAAAGAATCAGTTTACATCAGCTGGACCTAATTAACTATTATATCCAGAGATATTTCACCCAAAAATGAACATTATGTCTGTCAGTTTTTTTTAAAAATCTTCTTCCAGAATTCAAAAATACATTTTAAAAACATATCTCAATTAATTGTTTATAAATAAATATATGTAAGAGACTACTTGACAGCTCTCAGTTTCTCTGGATTTATTAGGCATGGGATTGAGTGGAATTTTAATATTTGTTTCACACTGTAAAAAGCGTTAGTTGACTTTACTTAAAGTGAGTAAACCTGTTGCCCTACAATTATTAAGTAAATAAAATATATTCATAATTATAACATTTAAGCTAAGTCAATTTAACAGTTTTTTTAAGTAACAATGGGTAACGCTTTTTTTTTTAAAGTAAAGCAGCTTTTGCTAAGTTTCTAATAAAATTGTCATTTAGAGCATTTTTATTTTCATAAATTGACAGTTGGTCAAGAGAACAAATGTTTTAATTGATTGTCCTACACTGTAAAACAATTCTTGCTATTTAATTTCAATTTTATTTATTTTTTAGTTGAATCAAATGAACTTTTCTAGTCACCTCAACTTACATCAATCAAACTGACAAAAAATATTACGTTAAATTTGATAAAAAAATATAAAAATATGAACATAAAAATACTTGTTGTCTTGACTTTTTGTCATTACATTTTTTTCCAGTGTAGAAAGCAGGGTTATTTCACTTAAATATTAATATCTCTAAGGGGCGACGCGGTGGCGCAGTGGGTAGCACAATCGCCTCACAGCAAAAAGGTCGCTGGTTCGAGCCTCGGCTGGGTCAGTTGGCATTTCTGTGTGGAGCATGCATGTTCGCATGGGTTTCCTCCGGGTCCTCTGGTTTCCCCCACAAGTGTGGTATAGGTGAATTGGGTAAGCTAAATTGTCCGTAGTGTTGCGGCTGGAAGGGCATCCGCTGCGTAAAACATATGCTGGATAAGTTGGTGGTTCATTCCGCTGTGGCGACCGCGGATTAATAAAGGGACTAAGCTGAAAAGAAAATGAATGAATTAATATCAGTAATATATTATAAAGTTATAAGTATTAGTATTGTTTCTAAAAACATTAGTATTAGAAAAGTGTTTCGTTTAAAAATGAATATAAACATGCCATAAAAATGACACCTATTTTTATCCAAAACGAAACACTAAATAACAACCCTTTTTTTTAAGTCTGGAAGAAATGTCATTAGTAATTTACAGAATAAAATAAAAATGACGTCTTAAACATAACTATTTATCATAAATACAGAGAAACTTTGAATTTCCAAGTTGTCTCTTAATGTTGTTCGATATGTACTATATATACACAGACGTGGACAATATACCCTTCAATTTTGTCTAAGTCAGTTTCATTCGTTGTTTTTTTTTTTGCTTCTTTTGAACCACAAATCGAAATCAATAACTGATTTTCAATAGTTTATTTTTAGTCATTTTTAATTATTATTAAATTTCAAGTTATTTCAGTGACCGCTGTAGTTTTTTTTCTTTCTTTTGTTCACAATTCTGTCCACGTCTGTATATAGTGAGTCACTGAATACAAAAAAAACAATCATTTTGAGGTGAACTATCCCTTTAACATATCTGACATCATAATAAATCATAATTATGGCCGTTTCCATTGTTAACCTGTTTTAAGGCACCAGAGGTACTGAATCAAGTCTCAAAGCGCTTCACATCACGAGACAAGAGCCAAGGATCTTACTCCAATTTAGGCGTCACATTAATTATTGCGGTACACAGAGCAATACAAACACCCACACCCACACACAACACACACACAGAGAGCCCAAACGTCTCTGTCCCGTAGAAAAATCCAGCTTGGTTAACTCAACATAAGAAGGTTTTCAAGTGTCAGACTGAGTACCAGTGTTGCAGAGCTGACCGGCATCAGCAAATCACAATAAAAAGATCTCCTACAGTATAAAACAGCTCCGGTGGCGACGCTTTGTCACTCGGTGACACAAACGAAGTCCGTGTGATTCACAGGACAGAACAAAACTGCTTTATCCCAAAACGCTGATCAAAAATCTTTGGAATGTTTGTTGCTTAAAAGCAGTATAAACCATTGCATTGTCCAGATCAATGCTCTCTTCCCTTTATGTTAAAAGTGCAGGGCATGTGTTCCCTTGATGCTCTCTCTTGTTCCCGAGCTCAGTTTGAGGACGGCAGGCTAATGTTTTTCTTCTCCTGTAGATGCACAGGTCCTGCTGAAGGCTCATTTAGCAGGAGCCTCTACAGGGTTGTACTCGGTTTCTCCTGAAGACACCTGGGAGATTCTGCGTGTGGAGCCCCACAGCCGGCGGGAGAACTGGCCTGAGCGCACCTAAAAGAGGACAAACATGCTGTGTTTAACCTGCAATTAAGCTGTTTTAAGCTTTAACACTGGAACTAGCAGAACTCTACTAGAACTGTAGCGGTTATTCTGACCGCTCATATAAGACTGTACGGAATAGAATTTTAGTCAGGACATTTACATTTAGCAGACGCTTTTGTCCAAAGCGACTTACAATTGAGGAGGTGTTCAGTGATTCAACAAGAAGAGGCAATACACATAATTATACAGAGGAACTGTTTGTGGGGGGGGGGGGGGGGGGGGGGGGGGGGGTTACATTTACATTCAAAGCTTCCACTGAGACTTTAGAATTAAACTTTGAATGTCTGTCGTTATATTTTATGAAGTTATTACCCTAAAAATATACTTATTTTTTGTAATATAGCCTATAATTGTGTAGGAGACTGCCCACAAAGGTGCTTACCTCACTTTGTCCAGCAAGTGGCAGAGCAAAGATTTGAAAAACAAGCAGTTTTGAAAGACATGTCTAAAGTAATGCTTCTGCTATCAGAAAGTTGCTAGACAACAGAGGCATGCATATTTAAAGTTGGTGTAAAATCAAAATTTACAATGTTTATTTTGCAAGACCACATTGTTATTCTTTAGGTTTAGGTACATTTATATGTACTAGTAGTTATTCATTACATTCTAGTACTTATTTCGTAGATATTAGTACTTAATATTAGATAGAAGTACTCAAATTTAAATTCTGTTTCCGTTTACTTTCTCTTTGCTGCAAATCTGTTTGAGCCTCTCTGATCGGTTGAACAGAAAATAAAATATTTTGAAAAAAGTTGGAAACTAGTAGTGATTGACTTCAATTGTATTTATTTTTTAGTATGGATGCCAATGCCAAATTTTTTCAAAATACCTTTTCTTTGTGTTCAATAGAAGAAAGAAACTCAAATAAGCTTGGAACCACTTGAGGGTGAGTAAATTCTCATTGTTTTAAAAAAAGTGAAAGTTGTGACGTGGTCAAGTTTGGTGAACGATACTCAGAATTTGTATTCTGCATTTAACCCAATCAAGTGCACACGTACAGTACTGAATACACACACACTGTGAACACGCATCTGGTGCAGTGGGCAGCAGTTGGGGGATTGTGACCTTGCTCAAGGGACTCCCTTTGAGGGTGATGAGAATGCTGGTTATTAATTTCTACCACCTAAAATCCCTACCAGTGCTGGGACTTGAACCTGCAACCTTCCGATCACAATGTGAAACGTGCCTTTAAGTTACATACTAGTACTAATTTATGAGATACTTGCACCTATTAAATACATTAGTCATTATTTATATCTTGGCTACTAGTATTTATTCAGCAGATTCTACTTTACATTTATAAGATACTAGTACTTATTATTTTGACACTACCTGATAAATAGATACTAGTACTTCTTTATTAGATACTAGTACTTAACCAATACAGTAGTACACGTTTTTTAGAAACTAGAAAATCAAATGTCAGCGGTAATATTTTTTTAATTTGACTAGTTTGTTTGACGCCACATCAGCAACTTATGGCTATTTCATGGCAAGATCAATTTACATAAAAACATTACATGTTAAAAACAACTTCAAATTTCAACAAGAGATGATACCTAAACAAACATATAAATAGAAATAAATTAAATTCACCAAAAAATGTATATTAAAAGTTAAATATGATTTTTCAATTCAATATTTGATAAATAAGGGCGACGCGGTGGTGCAGTGGGTAGCGGTATCGACTCACAGCAAGAAGGTTGCTGGTTCGAGCCTCGGCTGGGTCAGTTGCCATTTCTGTGTGGAGTTTGCATGTTCTCCCCGTGTTCGCGTGGGTTTCCTCTGAGTGCTCCGGTTTCCCCCACAAGTCCAAAGACATGCGCTATAGGTGAATTGGGTAATCTAAATTGTCCGTAGTGTATGTTTGTGAATAGGTGTTTCCCAGTGATGGGTTGCTGCTGGAAGGGCATCCGCTGCGTAAAACATATGCTGGATAAGTTGCCGGTTCATTCCGCTGTGGCGACCCCTGATTAATAAAGGGACTTGAAAATGAATGGATGAATGAATTTGATAAATAACCTAAAATTCTTTCTGGTGATACCTTTTTAAAAACATCCATCAAAGTGTTTTTATTATAAAAATCTTGTCTAATGTTACTCAAACTTTCACATTCTAATGAAATATGTTTTATTTAATTAGCTTGACAGTAATTACATGTTGGTGGTGCTTAATTTGACTAGTAAGATTTTTAATTGAACTTTAATATGGCTGTTCTGACGAGTCCTAACAAAAGATGAGCAGTTTTTGACACCTTACTAGTAATAATTACATGTCTAATAAATAAATACTAGTAAATAATTTTATCAGTTTAACTTGCCGTTATTATGAACTGCTAACACTGCAGTCTTACAAAAGTTTCATCGGTCACCGCTTTAATGATCAGCATGCATTTCATTTCAGTCAGTAAGAGATTATTGGCTTAAAGGCCTCAACACATACGCACACACACCTCCTCTGGTTTTCCTGCTCCCACCACGATGAGTTTTCCATCCTCCAGACCCACCAGAATATGACTGCTCTCTTTCGTGACGGACACACAGCGCACCGGGACCTTCAGGGCCAGAGGAGCCACGGCCAGATTCAAGCTGCACACCAAACACACACACACGGAAAGAGACGTGGGAATGAGATGTAAACATGGACACAGCGGCTGGAGATTTACTGTGATGACACAAAGGATTTTTTAAGAATGCTTAAATTAAATACAACTAAAATAATAATAATAATATGATTAACCAGGACATTCCAATCTGAGCAGCTGTACGCCTGGAAAACCATTCAGAAGTTTCAGCTTTTGGTAAGTTTTTGTAATGTTTTTGAAAGAAGCCTCCTCTTATGCGCACCAATATACAATTATTTGACCAAAATATGGTAAAATTATGGGTCACACTTTACAATAAGGTTTCATTAGTTAATGTATATACTAACATAGTATGAACAATACTAAATACCAAATTCATGCCTGTTAGCATTAGTTAATGCACCGTGAGTTAACATGAACCAACAATGAACAATTGTATTTTTAATAGCTAACATCAAATAACATGAGCAAATACTGTAGTGACTGTATTGTTCATTGCTTGTTCATGTTAGTAAGTGCGTTAACTAACCTTATTGCAACGTGTTCCCAAATTATGAGAGATTGGTTTTATTTAAAATAATCAAAAGATAAAAAAAGTTTTTTTGAATCAGAATTAATTGTGCACATTTTGCTTTCTCAGTACAAATCATTTACTTATTTGATTTATTGCCAAACAGCATAATTGTCTGGAATTGTCTAGACACATTTGTACGCACAAACATAAATGCATAAATTATTCAAATCATTATAAAGAATTAAATAGAAGTGTTTAAAACTCGAACCATGTAATAATAGGTGCAGTTTTGATAGCTCTAAATTGTCTGCCTGAGGGTAAAGGTGTAAAAAGATGTCTAGCTGGATGTGAGGGACCTCTAAGTATTGTCAAAACCTTATTTTTTTTACTGCAAAATGTGAGACAAAGATCTACAGATCTGTAGAAGGGAGATCGTGGCCTATAATTTTTAAGGCAGTCGGCATTATGTCACGGATCATGTTTTTTTTGCTAAACTAAGAAGCTGCCAAACAACACTGTTATTGAAAAAGTCAGCAAACTTTCAACGACTGCACTATAAAACCTGAACATACTTGCCGTAGATATTACGCATTTTTGAAGCTGCCTCAAGAAATTCATGTACGTCACAGCATTTGATTTTATATATATATATATATATATATATATATATATATATATATAGAGAGAGAGAGAGAGAGAGAGAGAGAGAGAGTATTTCAATACTGAAAACACCTTCATATCTTGTGCAACTTGTGATACTTTTTTTGAAGGATTGTTTGATGAGATGCAGATGGGTTTTGATGAATCATGAGTCATGTCATGTCCTTTCATTCTGTACATTTTAATTAAATTTTAACTCTGCACAATATTGTAAAATAGATTAAAAGACATTTAAAATAGATTTTTTTTTAGTCTTACCTGTACAAGTCTCGAATGTGGAGGTTTCCCTGTTGTGTGCCCACGATGAGGTAGTCAGGCACCAAGTACAAAGCTGAAATCTTCTCATCCAAGGTCTCAGATGCTAACAGAGTGCCATTCACAGAATACACATGCAGAGCATACCTCTCCTAAAACAGAAAAGAAAAAAGTATAGTAAGAAAAAAATCCATATTGTACTTTTTGGGTGGAAAATTTGTTTATCCAAAACTATAACTTTTTCGGAAAACTGAAAAACATTGTATAGTTCAACTAGTTAAATCAAAGGTGATATTGTGGCTGTTAAATAGTTAGACACTTGGATGCATGTCACAAGATTTGGTAAAGTTATATTAAATATTTTTTTATTTGGTTAAATATTCAATACATATTCACAAACAGCTACATCAAATGACTAAGTATGGAAGCCTGTTTCTAACATATAATAAAATAATAATAAATAGTTGCAACTTTTTAGGTCCCAATTCTGACCGACTTCCTTGCAACTGCAAATTTGCATTTCACTTCAGCCTTTTATTCTAACAACTGTGAGCCTGCATCTCAGTATTTTAAGCTAAATACCTTAATGTAAGTTCATATCTAGCAGTTGTGAGAAAAAAAATTCCAGAAACGTTTTTTTTTTTTTGCCAGACATAAATATTATGTAATGATAATATATTAATGTTCTTGACTGGCAAAAAACAACAACTATATGTCACTCTTTGTCATTTTTTGTATATTTAAAAAAAAATTTTTTATAGATTATTTTAATAGGTTATGGAAGCCTGTTTCTGTTTTCAGCTCACCATTTTGAATTTTTCAGAACAAAGATTCGCAAAGTATAAACTGAATTGTGAGCAAAAGAACACAAACATTTCCTTATTTGAGTTTGACAGACTGATAAATAAATAAATAAATCTCAAACTCAAACCCTGAAGAGCTCATTTACACTAGACACTGATATGTACTGAATTTGGCACTATTTATCATGTTTAAAATTTATTTATTACTACAATTACAGGGCATAGCCTATACAGGAATCAGAGAATGAAACTCAATACCCTTTAAGACTTTTTAAACAGTCTTTTCATACATTTTAAAACTTTAATACATTTCATTCCATACATTTTAGCGCCACTTTGAGTTTCAACTGGTGACATTGGTGACATTTTAACTTGCAGTATATTTAAATAAACTAAAACATTATTCATGTAGTGAATAAAAATGTGGCGCCTATAGAACAGCAGGAATAACGGTGTTGCCTTGGTTACTGCAGTAAACAAAGCAGCGTGATGTCAAATCTAGCAGGATTTTATCGATTTCAAAAACTACACAGCACCCCAATATTCGCAGATTAAATTCAGGCAAAGTTTAGCATAGTCACATTGCATGATCAAAAATGATACAAAATTTAATACCTTATAAAATAGCAATAAAGGCTTTTTAATACTTTTTAAGGGCCTTAAATATCTCTAAATTGATTTATCAACTTTTAATACTTTTTAAGACCCTGCAGACAGCCTGAATTAGTGCTTAAATGCAATAACAAACAGGGCATAAAGTTGTGATGTGTGCCAACAGTTTACAGCTTTCTTCTCTCTTTAACTAATTTTCACAGTCAATCAGCACCTTTCCAGCAGAGCGGCCCTCCAATACGGTCTGCATCACTATGTGCCCTTCCATGCCGACCTCCAGCTGTGCCACAGGAGCAGAAACACAGTTCTCACACGGCGGTCTCAACGTCCACAGGTACTGCCCACGACGAACACTGTGCACGATCACTGTGCCATCCTGAGCGAGAGACCAGAAGAGCAAACCCATCAACCCAGACAACAATGCAGTAAAGCTCAACTCTAATTTATCAGATTTATTCTGACCTTCGACCCAGAGATTGCCATATCTAACTCAGTGCTGATGGCCACACACGTGACCTCCTGATCATGCCCACAGAGCACCTGAATGGGCCGCGGAGACAAACCGCTGGAGAAACCACCCTGGTGGAAGAAAGGTCATATATTCAAATTATTATATATTTATCTGAATATATTTAGTTCAGACTTTTATATTGTATAATTTACCTTTCAAAATGTGAAATATTTGTATGCTTTTGAAATATAAGAATACAGTAAAAGGTGTAATATTCTGAGATATTATTTCAATTTAAAATAAAGGATTTCAATTTTAGTATATTCAAAAATATAATTTATTTGTGTGATGACAAAGCTGAATTTTTGGCACCATTACTCCAGCTTTCAGTGTCACACGATCCTTCTAACGATGATGATTTTGTTCAAGAAATATTCGATTGTTATGTTGAAAATATCATAATGCACAATATGTTGATAAATAATTTACTATAACAGATTTGACCAAAGGCTTCACTGATGAACAGAAAGTCGAAAATAATAGCCTTCAATTGAAAGAGACATCATTTGTAACAATATACATTGTACATTACTTCAACTGAACTTCTAATTCTTGAAAGAAGTAAGAATTTAAATTAAAAAGCAAAGATTAAATGGGAACAAAATTGGAAAAAGACAACCAAAAAAAAGAAAGAAAAAGTTTTTATGTGTTAAGGAATCTATCAGCATAACAGTTTAAGTTAACATTTTAAATATATAAATATAACATTTGTTGCATTTAAACTGTTTGGTCTAAAACACAAATCTGATATATTGAATGAGCACCTTATTTCCTGTCTGTCTGTTGATATTATGTTGAACAAATCGAGCTTTATATCATGTCACAATAGTGACTGATGGTAAACAGCGGTCAGAATTGCACTGCTGTGTGTTCACTATTGTGTGTGCACACTTGAATGGGTTAAATGCAGTGTGCAGATTTTGAGTATGGGACAACAAACCTAGCTATTTTCAATTTCAATTGCTTTTAGTTATTATTAATAACAATTTTATAACAATTTTAATACTAAATAACCATTCACAGTAGTGACCGTTAACAAATTTCTACCTCATTCCTCATGAGATGTACAAGCAGGAAGTATGTAAACTAATCTGGTCATGTGACATTGAAACATTTTAATCAAAACTTTCAATATTATTTATTGAAAAGCCAATAACAACACTTTTAGAGTTTCCAGAAATAAGAAAAAAGACACGGTCACCACTGGGATTAAATGGATTAATGCTTTTTTTGGTATTTATTATATTATTTCAAAGTACATGTATTTCGGGACAACAAACCTGCTGTAGGACCTGCCAGACCATGCAGGTGGTGTCTCGTGAGCCAGAGATGAGGTAGATACCACACAGATCCAAAGCCAGGCATGTGACCACATCTGTATCCCAAAAAAATGCACATCAAGACTTAAATGTACAATACATCTGATTATACATTTACTAGCCACTATTTTAAATAGACTGTTCTACTTCTGGCTAATATCAAGGCTCACTAAAACTGGACAATCGAAGATTGTGTTTCGGTCGTGTGGTCTGATGAGTTTTGATTTCTGTGGCATCATTGGTTGCTTGATGGTAAGAGTTTGGCGTGGACAAACAACATGAAAGAGTGGATCTTTTCTGCCTTGTTTCAATGGTTTAAGGCTGCTGGTGGTGTAGTGCTGTTTGAGGAATATTGTTATGGAACAGTACCCTTAGTACCAACTACTCTGTAAAAAATGCAGGGTTCCACACAATTCCTTCATGTTGTCCCAAAACAAATCGATTAAGTTAACCTAATTGTTTTTACAAATTTAAGTGGATTGAACATAAAACATTTAAGTAAACAATTTTACTTGCTTGTGTTTTCTTAAAATCAGTGTAATAAATTTGTTTTTTAAGTAAATTCCAGTAGTAAATTCTCAAGTTTCTGAGTTAAACTTAAAAAGTAGTTTTTTAATTATTATAAATTAGCTAAACAAAACAGTTGCATCTGGAAATTTTAATTTCGGCCAAGAATTTAAATTTCGGTACATCGCAAATCAATTTTTTGGGCGAACTATCCCTTTAAAGCAGTTCTGAGAGCAACCCGAACAATGCAATGTTCAGGCGTGTTCGGCGAAATGTACCGAACGAAGCAATTTGCACTATCCATCTGAAGAATTGAAATCAAGAATGAGCTGTTCACAGACTGACCGCAGATCAGTTTATTTAGGATTTATCTCAACAACTCCATCAAGCTCATTTCAAAGCCTACAGCTGCGTCTTGGCACTATTTTCAGCATGTCTGTGTGGCTCAGAGTCTGTTCTCACCTATGTGCCGGCAGATCCTGCCCACCAGCTTGGCCTTGCCTAACATAGTGACCCTCAGGCTGCAGTCCCAGTGCCCCCCGCTGAACAGCAGACGGCCGTCACTGGACACCACCAGCACCTGGGACCCCATCTCCACCCCTGGGGAGAACGGCCCGCTGAGGAACCGCTGGGTCCTAAAAACAGATTAAACAAAAGGTTAGAACCAACAAACGTGCGGGCGAGAACAGCGGGAGAACATTTTGAAACAGATCAATGCTGTGTTTAAGCATCAGTGGCGACACATGTAAGCAGACCGCTCATAAATAACTAGAATGGCTTGGCAAAACAAATGAGCTTTTACTACAAAGGACGCAGTTTTGACTGAAGAACATTCAGCCAAACCACCAGAGCTTAATGTCAAAGAGCTGCTGTTTATATGCTGCTATAAAGCTTTTGATTATTTGTCCAAAAACCAATGTTGTCACCATAAAAAAACAACTACTTTCTGCCAAAACAAAACCTCTTGGCTTTTAAAATAATATGACATCACTGTGCATAGTTGTCATGTGTTTCAACAAAATATATATGTGCATGTTCGCACTTACTTTGGGTTGCTGACAGAAGGGTCTCTGGTGAAGGTGAAGTAATTGGCTATGTTCTTGTCGTAGGGCAGCCAGCTATGAGTGCCTATCATTCCATTAGCACTCACTGTCACCTTAGCAAAACAGGACAAGAGACATTTAAAACACATTCAAGCCCTAATATCTAAGTACCACAGGTGTAAACAGGCCTTAGATGCAGGTCTCTGTTCTGTGACTAACTTGGTGTCAAGCACCGCCAAACATTATGAACCATAAAAAAACACAGCACAAACACTACAGTTCAAAAGTTAGGGGCTAGTAAGATCTCTGTTATTAATTTAATTCAGCAAGGATGAACGCAAAGTAAGAGTAAAGACATTTCAAATGTAACACATTTAGAAATGAATGCTGTTCTTTTTGCTGTTCTTATATTCATCAACGAATTTACAAAGTTGATAATTAAACCTGATAAATTTCAGAAGCATCATGTAACAATGAAGACTGAAGTCATTTTCTTTTAAATATGGTTTACACTTTGTTAGCATGAATTTTCTCACATTTAATTTTCTTGTTTTTAGCATTAATTAAAGTTTCCAGCATTTTTACCATGTTGCTAGCATGTTTTAACACGATGCTAGCATTAATTAACATACTGATTGAATTTTTTAACACAACATATTTTAGCTGTTACACAGTTAATATTTTAGCATGATTGCTGGCATGTTTTACATTTTGCTAGTGTGAATTTGATATGGTTTGCAATATGGATCACATTGCTTACATATGTTTAACATGTTGAAAGCATTAATTACCTTCTTTTAAATTTTTTTGTAGGAAATTACTAATTTCATTCAGAATTACAGTAAGGTGAGGATAAAAAAACATTTCAAATGTTACAAATTTACAAAATTACAAATGCAAACTTTCTATTTATCAAAATTTTTTGTTTAATATTGATGATATACATTTTCTTGAGCACCAAATCAGAATATCAGAATGATTTTTGAGAGACTGAAAAAACACTGAAGACAAATTCACTTTTGACATCAAATTAACTTATTTAAAATTGCTGTATTATTTCACAATATTACTGTATTTTGACCAAATCATTGCAGCCTAAATGTTGCTAACCCCAAACTTTTGAATAAGTGTATATATATTTTATGTATAAAGACCAGTGATATTTAACAAAACATTTGCTATAGATAAGAGTTAAGTGATCAAAACCCATGAGTGAAAACAATAATATAATCTTTAAGACATTACAATCTTATAACAAGGCAAATGTTGCTTCCAAAATTATATTATTGCTTAAAAACTATATATTAATTTTTAATGTAAAACCTTTATATTGTCACTGTGATGACGCTAAAGCAAATGAATAAAATATTAGTGTAAAATATTATTTGCTGAGTCACATTTTACATCAGTGTATAAATATTAAAATTTAATTCAGTTCCAATTTACTTGTACAATGCTTTCTTAATAAATTTAGCTCCAAAGCAGTTCATTTGATCCCCAGTGAAACAACCCAAATATTACCTATTCTAATGAAATGGTATTTAAAAAAAACCTGTACATTTTTTTGCATAAACTTTCTGAATATTCTATAGAAAGTGTTATGGACAATACTGCATACATATACTGCATCATTTTAAAATGTGCAAGTGAGCTAGTATATATATTTTTACTTTCTATTTTTATACATTTTAACTCATGGTTTATAACCTTTAAATTATTTTAATATTTTTAAACGTGTCAAAAAATGATCCTGTGGTCTCATTTTAAGTCTCGTTAAAGCCGCCTCGGAATTCTTTGACCACTTTGTTTTGAACCACTTTCCTTAGCACCTGCTTACACAATCAAAATCCAGGAATATGTGCATGATTTTGATCCAAACAACTGAACACATGTGAACACCTCAGCTAAATAATCCTACCAGTATGTCAGAGCCTGGGATGATGAAGGAGCGAGTTTGATTTCTGGGCACCACAGCTTGCACTAACGCCAGACCATCACTCACCACCTACAAGAAAAACATCACAACCCATCACAAAACAGATAACAAACACACAGTTAAACTTAATACATCAAACCATTACGGACACACTATACATTATACAATTCTACAATTCAAAATAAAATATTTTGTAGGCTTACCTCCTTGAAAGATCGAAGTTTACTGAGCTGATCGAAGAGGTTTGGTGGCAGTATGTCGAGACGGGCCGCACGCCTGAATGCGTTCTCTGCTGACATACGCGGCGGATGAGGCTCCTGGATAATACACAGAGCGTTCATTCATGCCATATTACCCACAATACTGTAGATTATTCACTGGAAATCCATAAAAAAAAACTATAACTAAATAAAAAAAACTTTAATCTAAACAGTTTCAAGAAAAATAAATACCAGAAATGACAAAAGCAGAAAGGAAACAAACAAAACAACAACAACCACAACCACAAAAAAGACCACATAAAATATATATAAAAGAAATAGATAAAAGCGTTTGTTGGGCTTGAGAAGGAAAGAAAGAAAGAAAGAAAGAAAGAAAGAAAGAAAGAAAGAAAGAA
>CAIGQV010001633.1:3693045-3704886 GCA_903798115.1 Danio jaintianensis | reverse complement strand
AGAAAGAAAGAAAGAAAGAAAGAAAGAAAGAAAGAAAGAAAGAAAGACAATTATTAAACGGTATTATTTAGCATGTTGTTAGCATGTATACACTTTTGCTATCCTGAACTAACGTACTAACATACAGTTAGCATGAATTAATGTGATTAGTTTTATACCATATTTATGCTAGAATTAATTAACATGTTGACTTTTTTAACACATGGCTAAAATATTTGATCTTTTAGCATATGCTGGCATGTTTTATATTTTGATAGCATGAATTTGGTAACATTTTTAATATGGATCACCCTGCTAACATTAATTCACATGTTAGCATGTTTAATAAGTTTCAAGTAAGAATTACATTGTTGGTAGCACAAATTAACAGTTTAAGTGGATTTCTAAAACATTGTTAGCATATTTTAGCTTTTTTTGCTAAATATTTTTGCCCATTTCCCTGCATTAGCATGTTATCACAAGTTGACATGTTGCTAGCATGTGTAACATATTGTTAGCATGGCCAACACATTTCTATAATCAATTTGCATGTTGCTAATTGTCATGCCACTAGCATGTTTTAGTACTAAGGCTCACGAATACAATGAAAAATGTCTTACTAACATGTTTTATGCACTGGCATGTTATTGTTATATAGGTACTGTGTTGCTAGCATGATTTAACATGTTAGCAAGTCTTGGCCAGTTGTTAGGTAGCTTTTTGGTATAGATACAAGCTAGATAAAAAATGTTGAGATTTACAATTTTAAAAATCTGACACCCCTTAAAATATGCCTAAAGTTAAAATATGTCAAAATATGTCTGTCATTTTGATTGTCTAAAATCTGATCAGTTATAAAAAAAAAATCAGCATACAGAATCTTGAAGGCCTGATACAAGTTTGGTTATCACAGCTTGAAAGCTCTAGGAAGAAGTGCGTTTAGAAATCTGGAGAACAAGAAAACAAGAAAAGAACAAGTAACAAGAAAAGGAAAAAGAAAATGACAACAAAGCTTAGTAGTAGATATGACTTTCTCAAGCTAACTAGAGATGGAAACATCTGTCTGAAGTCTCACCTTTAAAAGCTGACAGGGTGTCTGGCCAAAGTTGCTGATGATGCCTTCCAGGGCTTTGCGCTCAGTCTCATTAGCAATGGCGTCCAGATCCACTGCACCTGACGGCCAAAAAAAACACACCAATCAGTCATATTTTCCATGCAGGAAACAGCTAATGTGAACTCATAAGAGGTCTCTCACCCTCGTAAGTGCAGTAGTAGAAGACATTGAGAGCCTCCACCGCTTCGGGTCCTCGCTGCTTATAGCCGAATATGAGATCGATCCATTCATGTAGGTGAGCAGACACATGCTCACTCTCCTTTAAACATACAGATACACAAGAAGAGTGGTTATTAGATGAAAAACAAGAAGATATTTCCAACTATATCATCCATAGCAAAAATATGACATTAATGTGTTGTTATTTTTTTTCTTTTCTCCATTAGTAGCCTCCATTATATTTCACAATTAGTACTTTTTCCCCTCATAATTCTAAGATTTAAATGGACATTTTACAGATACAGTCACAATTCTGAGATTCTTAACTCTTATTCTGACTTTTTGTTAGTTTATAGCTCACAATTCTGACTTTTTCCCCCCACAATACTTCAGGGATATTTCACTCAATAATGAAAATGTACTCACTATTTACTCACCCTCAAGTGGTTTTAACCCTTTTTTTCATCTGTTGAACACTAAAGAAAATATTTTGAATAAAGATGGAAACCTGTAACCATTCACTTCCACAGTATTTGTGAAAGTCAATGAATACAGGTTTCCAGCTTTCCTCAAAATTTCTTCTTTAGTGTATAACTCACTATTTACTCACCCTTAAGTGGTTTCAAACCTTTTTTATGTTGAACACTAAATTGTAATTCTGACTTTTAGTTTTGTCCAGATAGTAATCAGTTTAAAAAGTTGTATAAAAATATATTATTAAAGGAATATGTTGATGAATAGAGGTGATTGTAAAAACGAACAAAATGATTATTGCATAGCAAAATTTCAGTCAGTGGTTGTTTGCAGTTCCATGTTTATCCTGGGTCTTTGTTATAAAAAGGAAAATGTACAAATGTGAATTGAATATATAATATGTAAAAGATGTAAAAAGGATGAAATAATTTTCATGTAAAAAAGAAGAAATAAGTTGAAGTGACAATCGAATGATGTGGAAAAGGGGTGAGGAAAATAATAAGCTGGTGCTTCATCCCATTCCTTTTTGAACTGGTTAAATTAATTTGTTATTTTAAGCGTATATGGATTAGCAAACATAGAAATATATTAATTTGTTGATTATGATGAAATGTATTTTGCTTGAAGAATTGTTTTAAGTATAATATTCTGTTTGGAAAAAAAATCTAAAAATAATAAAATAAGATGCAACTCATTTTTTATCTATGAAAAAGAGCTACAGCGGTTTCCCTGGCTGCAGCAACTTTTATTTTTGTTATACTATGATGGACCTCATCCCGCAACTTTTTAAAAATTGCTTTATTCATAAATTATTTACGCAATATTTAAATTTCAGTTAGTGAGTTGCGTCATTGTGTTGTTTGCGCACCAAGGCTTTGCGGTGTTTCCTGATGAAGTCTTCCCGTGAAGATGCCCAAGGTGGAAGCAACACATTAGTGACCTTCTCCTGACTTATTTGCAAGCATCCCAGGTCAAAACCTGCACACATGACATATTATAATTCAAAATTCATTGAACACATTCCAGACCCAGTGTGGTTTTCATTGCTGAAAGGCTTCAGAAAAACACACAAACCGTTCATGTTCTCCAGGAATTCTGGGAAGTAGAAGAACTCTGGGATGAGCTCCTTCACATCTGCTGGACTCTCCATCCGTGCCTGCCACGCTGCTGCTATTGAATGGAACTGCCTATCAGCACAGTCAAACCTAAAACACACACACACACAATCACTTATTTAAATAGAGCCCTAATATATGACAATGTAAACGATTGCCTAAAAAACCATTAACAAACAACACTGCAACCTAGTGGTCAATAACAGAGGGTTACAACAAACAGGCCATTTAACTATGACGTGTTTAATATTGTATTGTTTGGGTCAAAGATAAGTTTTTGTGTGTGTGTGTGGCAATAAAGTTAAAATTTTAAGGGATTTTATCAGCACAGAAGGAATATTACATTTGAGTGAAGTTTCAACTATATTGTTACAAACCTTTGTAAAACTAAAATACAAAATGTGGGTGAAATAACGTACATTTTCATTGTTTTAATGTTTAAACATCACTTATCATTTCGAACTAATAATATTGGTATAGTATCAAACTAATAATATTGACAGCCTAAAACACAAATAAATAATACTTCCAAATTTTCGGGCACCAGACGGAATAAAACCACCAATAATTTTGAACTTAAATTTAGAGAAACCCGGATAACTCAACAAAAGCCAACAAGTTACAACTGCAGATTTGTATCCATATCACAACAACATATTTACAGTACATTATCCACAATTCATGTATACTTAATTTATTATTAAAGACATAATAACCTAGCTTGAATTATCTATTAGAATTTATACAGGTATCATTTCTTTTGGCAACACTTACTATTAGGTTCCTACTGTTATGATTAGAACTGCATTAGTTAACCTATTAAACAGCATTCATTTTAACATTTACTAATACATTACTAAGGTAATTTGTGCATCTTTTATTATTTTTAAGTAGACCAAGCTGATATGAACTAACAATGAATAGTTGTAAAAGGCCCAGACTTGATAATAAATAGCTGTTGCAAAGTGCTACCAATATTGTTTTGAGTTGAATTTCTATTTGTAACAAAAAAGCACACTGTGTACAATGTACCCTTACTGTTTATGGCTTCTGTAACCAATAAAGCCACTTATTCGTAAATACGTTTTATTTAAATATATATATTTTTATTTCTTATTTGTACAGTCAAAACAGTCAACAATGTGGAGTGAATACATTTCAGAATCAGATTGAGCTTTATTTGCCAAGTGTGTGCAAACACACAATAATTCTTTTGGTTTACAAGAGCTCAGAGTACATACGTACATACATATTAACACAAGAGGACAGAAGGACAAGGATCAAGATCTTCAGGATCACTAGAAATTTCTAGTCAGGTATACAAATCAAAAGCAGGATAAACAGGCCCTTGATCAGGGGTGTTAAATTCTGCTACAGAAGGACCAACATCCTGCAGACTTTAGCTTTAACGCCCCAAAATACCTGAATAGAAACTACTAGTGATCCTGAAGATCTTGATCAGCAGGTTCAGGTGTGTTTGAGCAGGAAGGCAGTCCTTTAGGAGCAGGCTTAAACACCCCTAGGCTTAACTTGTAGCATTTGTACAGTGATGTGTGTGTGTGTGTGTGTGTGTTTGTGTGCGTGTGCTTGTGTATGTCTTACTTGCCACTCTGGAGCTGAATATGCAATGAGGTGAAGGGCTCTGTGCGGATCATGTAGTGCATGACGCCAGCGGCATTAGAGTAGTGTGTGCCATAGTGGAACTTATCAATAGTGCCTGTTGGGTCCTCAAAACTCTCATACCTATGTTAAAAAACAAACACAACAACAAGACATTTAGCATTAGCAAAACATTCCACATTTCACTGCTGCACCCTATTAAAAAACGTTTTGTTATTGTGCATCATATTCTTTGATAATTAGGGCAAAAAAAACTGTCTTACTTCTCCCTGACGTTCTGTGCATGGCGAGGGTTGACAACACCAATGGGTTTGGACAGGTCTCTGAAAACCGCTGGGTCATCCAGATCCAATTTAGCAGAAGTGTAGTCGCACAACACCCATGGGAACTGAAAATATATACAAGAAAAAATGTGACATGAGATACGTATAATATCTATGATTCACAACAGACAGGTACATTTAGATTTTTTTCAGCAAAATGAATAATAGATGCATATATTTCACCCATTCCAACTGATTTAATGAAATTGTTATTAAACTAAATGAAAGTAAAAAAAGAAAATTAAGAGAAAAACACCACAAAAAAACCCCAAAACACACAAAACAAAACACACACACACACACAAAACCAAAAACAAACAAACAAAAGAAACCAGATGAAACAAAACAAAACTCTACAAAACCACAACACAAATGAATCAAAAGAAAGAAAACATTATAAAACTATAAAACAAAATAAACACACAATAAAGCCCAAAACAAAATCAACAGACAATGTATGAGATGTTGTTAAACTCACAATTAAAAACAACTAAATTAAGATGCAACAAAAACAGAAAGCACAACATGTAACAAAAATAAACCACAAAAAAACAAATCAATGCTAGTTCTGAGTGCAAAATACCACAAAACACAACAAAACAAAATGAAAAACAAAAGAAACCAGATGAAACAAAACAAACAAAAAAAACAATAAAACAAAAGCAACACACAACAAAGCAGCCCAAAACAAAATAAACAGACCATGTATGAGAACTCACAATTAAAAACAATTAAATTAAAACAAAAGAAAAACAAAAAGCACAACACATAACACAAATAAACCACAAAAAAGAAAAAAAAAAATCCCTGCTAGCTCTGAGTGAACTCACCACTGGATACTGGGATAAATCGTTGTATGTGCGACCAGCAATGGTGTTGAGCTGCATCAGATATTCAAAGTTGGAGATCTCTCTGCAGACCCATCTCTGCAAAAGGAAGAACAATGACAGCTTGATTTGGATGTTTTTATTGGTAGGGATTGCAACCAATTTATTGGCACATAAAAAACAGAGGAATCACATCCAGTATGATTCAGAAAGCTTCTCCAATATAAGCACCAAGAGTGTGTCTGGATTAAGTGCTAGAGTATAATCACTGGGAAATGGATCCAACCACAGACCATAGTTTCGTAAGCATGCTTCTCTGACTCCTCTCAAAAAAAGGAAAAATACTGGCAAAATGTGAATTCTTTCATATGAGACATACGTGAGTCAAGTTGGAGGCTTTCAGAAGCTCCTGAGGAGAACGGGAACCAAAGTAGAAGAGATTGGGAGGCCTGAGACCCAGGATCCTGGAGTAGACTTTGTTTCGCACCTTTGGGAGAATCCAAACAAATTTGAAAACACATAAGTCCATCTGCTAGATACCACTGTTTTTTCACTGTTTGTGTCTGTCTGTCTCACCCCTTTCAGGAAGTTGATGAAGTAGTGTGACTGGTCGATGAAGAACAGCTCCAGTGCTGACCTTCGCAGGTTGTAGCGCCTCAGATGGACTTCTCTTAACTGGGACAGCGGCCTCTTGAAATCAAACCCAATGCCTTAAAAGATGGGCAGTCCAGAGAAAACCCATTATAATCAGGAATTATATCTTATCCTGTACACCTATGCTAGTACAAAAGTGTGGAATAATCATGATTTAATAACGTTTTAAAAAAGTATTTAAAAAAGGTTTTGTGAAAATTATAAGTAATACTGTGAAACATTTGGTTTCTATTTTAATATACAGCTTTAGAAAAAAAAGCTTTTGCTGCTTGTTCTAATTACTTACTTAAAATGAACTGTTTCTTACACAATTCTTGAGATTTTTTTTAGGACAACTTAATTGTTTTTTGTTCATGCCACTTAGATTTGTTAAGTTAACTTAATCGATTTGTGTTGGGACAGCATGAATGAATTTTGTGGAACCCTGCATTTTTTACAGTGTACCTGAAAATCCTCAGTTTCATATAATTATATAATAATTATGTATTATTTTATTTGTGAAAATGTGATACACTAACAAAAATATGTTTTAGTCAACAAAGTAATAAACATGCTTTTGGTTTTTGAAACTTGACAAAAATAATCTTAAAAAAATGTATTGCATTGAGAGCTGACTGAAATAAGTCAACACAAATACACACATTTTGAAGAAAAAAAAAACAAGGCTATTCAGCAAGGACATTAAATTGAGTTAACAGAAACATATGATATTAGATTCCTATTGTTTTTAATAAATGTTGTTTCTTTGAACTCTCTGTTCATCAGTGATTCCTGAAAAACATTCAGTTTCCACTGAAATATTAAGCAACTAAAATGTTTTCAACATTGACAATTAATATTAATTGAGGAGGAAATCAGAATATTAAAATGAGTTTTAAATAATTGCAAAAGGATCATGTGACACTAATTAGTTACATTTTAATACTGGAACTACCAGAATTCTTTTGGCTTCTACTAGAATTACCATAACGGTCATTCTGACCATTCTTAAATAAGACATCATATAGTCACGTCATATTTACATTCAAAGCTTCTATTGAGATATTAAAATTAGGCTTTAAATGTCTGTCATCATATTTAATTATGTCATCACTCTAAAAATAAGATTTTTTTTGGTAATACAGCCTATAAATGTATAGTTAGGCTACTAGACCACCCGCAAATTTCTGCACATCATTTTTACAATAACTTTCACAAGCAGGGGAGAAGGCTCTGGATATGCTGTTCTGAAAGACATATCTGAAGTAAAGTTATGTTTTTGCCAACATAAATTTATGTTTTTGTTAGCAGGAAGTTGCTAGGCATATTTAAAGTCACAGAGAAAAGTAGCAGACATTAAAATGCATGAAGGCATTTTGACCGCTATGGTAGTTCTAGGTAGAAATAAATAAAATAAAAATGTTAGAAGGAAATATAAATATATATATAAGGGGAATTATAGATATGTTTTATTTTAACAAAATTATTAAATTGCAAAAATTTAAAAGTGTCAAAATGACTGCCTCAGTTCTAGTGTTAAAATGATATTCAAAGGAAACAGATATTTCACAATATTACTCTTTTTAGTTATTTATTTCAACCTTGGTGAGCAGAAGAGATTCTTTCACAAAAAACAAAAAAAACTGTGTTATTATTCTGAACTTTTGGCTTGTTTTGTCCACACCTTCACTTGGTGAAGAATGAATAGAGGCTAATAAATGAGAAGAGCTGAATGTAAAAGGGCTGGTCAGTTTGATGACAGCGCAGTATTCCTCACCCTCCTCCGTCTCCTCTTTCTCACTGCTGCCGTCGTAGAAGTAAAGGTGGTGTGTTGTGACCTCCAGACGGCCCGGGACTACAGCAACTATAGTGATGAGCTCACAGTCCTCAGAGAGCACCAGCTTCTCCTTCTGGCTCTCCTCCTCGCCCTCCTCCGCCCTGAGGAACCACACACACACACACACTGCTCAACAACACACACACACAAGTCTCTGCAGGTCCCAGAACTCAATGGATTCGCTCAATAAAATAGATTTTTATCAGAAACATAAAGCACTGTGCTTCTGTAACAGCTAATTCTGCTTCAATTAAAAAATAAACAGACTTTTGTTAGGCAAAACTGTTAAATCTTGTTTTTTTGGTAACTGAACTAAAGCTACGATAAACGTCAGAGGTCTCACTTTATTTTAAGGTACAATTCTTACTATTAACAAAGCATTAACTAAGACTTTTAAGTCAATAAACTATACCAATTCATTGATAACTATTGGTTAGTAAAAGTTGGGTTTAGGCATTGACCTTATTCTGCAAAGCGGAAGTGCGCTCAGTTGCCTATAAGAGAAATGACTAGAAATAATAAACGGCAGAAAAGGATCAAACTACTTGATCTACAAACAAGTGTGTTCATGACTAAACATAAGAAAGTAGAATAATAAAATAATAAAAAATCAGTTCGCAATACGAAGCAGCATAACAAGCTGTTTTTAACATCTAAAAATTAAATGCAAGTGAATGAAACCGGAAGTCTCGAGCCAAAAAGATTACAATGGCTTTGCCCGCTCGTACGTGAAGGATAAGGTCAATTGGATAGGATTAGGGATGTAGAATAAGAACATACATTTATACAAGTACAAATAAACAGCCTTAATAACTTTATCTTGATATACTCTACTAATGGAGTTAGCTGTCAGTCAGCAGATAAATAAAGTGTAACTCAATATGATTGTGACATAAGTTAACTACATTACTAAGTAACAACCCCATCCCCCTCTCCAAAAAAAACCACAAAAAAACTAAACAAAACAAAAGCGTTTATGGTAGGAGACTCACTCTTCAAGGAAAACAATATCCTCATCCTCTAGTTTGTCATCGTCCATGTCACTAACTTTCGCTTCCTTGGCAACAGCAAGAGGAAGAGGTTCGGTTGAGCTGCGAGGACTGTCTGCTCCTACACACACAACACCAAGATGTGAGCATTAACACTGACACTACACACAGAGTTAAAGACGACAGATAATTATTACAGACAGATTATATAGTGGAGATCAAAATTAGAGAAAAAAAATTATTAATACTTCAAAAATTAAAGGAATTTTAGTTCATTGCTTTGAACGACTTCACTAGTTTCTCACACTCTGATGTGATCTCTTCACTCTTCTTCAGTCTCTGCCACAGTTCAGTGCCTATAGTGGTTTCTTAGCCATAAGTTTGTTGCCAAGGATTTTACGGAAACTTTCAATCAGGTTTATATCAGGACTCCGGGCTGCCATTTCATTATTTAAGTGTTTTTAGCTTCTAGGCAGGGCTATACTGATTTTTTGATTGTAAATTCTGCATGAAAACGGGTGGCTGATTAAGTGCTGAGCACAGGGGAGAAACCATGTTTTGCTAAAGCAGCTTCTGATAAAAAAAAAAAATGCATTCATTTGCATTTACTACCACTGTGCAGTGCATTTAATCTGCTTCCAGTTAAATAGAGTTTGTCATGAGAGAAATTACCACCAAATGCCAGATTAACAAAAACTGAGAAATCTGGTAAGCGTTCTCTACTTTTTATCAGTGTCTTTTCAAATATCATCATACTGTGCTTTTATACTGCGTATAAGTATACATTTAACTAATTAAAATCTGCATTAAAAGGATATTTTCTTACTCCTTTTAAGATACATTCAAATCAAACTAAGCAGTGACTTGAAGTTTTGGCAACTGCAGGTTATCCTTTCATTTTGATCTCCACTGTATAGCTATTACTCACTACTGATTTTATTCAGTATGATTATTTCCTAAATAATAATTCTGCACAGTGATATTAACCCATGTTATCTCTCAAGGCACTGGCATCAGAGTGAGACTCAAAGCTGTAGTTTGGCACCAGCTTCAGACGCATCTTAGAGTACGTCTCTGCACTTGAGAGTTTCCATTTCACCTCTGGCTGAACCCTGAAATACAAACACATCCACTCAGTCCATCATTACACACACCGCAATATAACTCATCTATATACAGGACCAGTGTATAGCAGATTACTTCAGCTCAGTTTACAGTCTGACACTGCTTTTATTTGACATTTATATATATATATGAGCGGTGCGTTGGCACGACGTCTTAGTGTACCATCAGTGACAATATACAGCCATATTGCATTGCTACTCGTGTGATATTGCGTTTATACAACAGTTCGACGGCATAATCGTGTATATAAAAATGAAAATTAAACTAAAAATTAATTCACATCTGCAGCTGACGTCAGAACAGCAGAAACTGTTGCTCATTCACCAAAACATTTTAGAGCTAGTATTTGAATGATTCTCTAGCGTAATGTCTAAAGTGATGACAAAACAGGCGATTTTGCTCACACTTTAAGATTATAAGGCTGAACGGCATGAAATGCCATCAGTCTAGAGACATTTCCCAGTATTTCTCTGTTGCAATCAGGATATCACAATAATTAACCCCGAAAAAGCCAAAGCAATGCAAATAGTACCATATTACTATGGTATAAATACAGTACTACAACATACAAAAGAGAGAGAGATCGACTTAGAATGTCACTTACCTGTTTTTATAATAATTTGATCAGCTGTAGTTTGAAATTATGGTGAGTTGTTCTCCTCTAAGGGCTTATTATGCAATCTATGTCGCCATCTTGTGGCGGAATGTCAACCGTCTTTGCTCTGCTCAGTTTGACAGGCTGATGGATGCTGACGCTCCGAAATTATAAATATTTAAAATAGGCACTATCCTTATAAATAAGCTGCATAATTGCAATTTACCCTACCCAATTCACCTATAGCGCATGTCTTTGGACTTGTGGGGGGAAACCGGAGCACCTAGAGGAAACCCACACGAACACAGGGAGAACATGCAAATTCCACACAGAAATGCCAACTGACCCAGCCGAGGCTCGAACCAGTGACCTTTTTGCTGTGAGGTGATAGCGCTACCCACTGCGCCACCGCACCGCCCATATAGTATATATAAGTAACCTAAAATGGTGGAAACATTCTTAAAATAAAAAAATAAATAAACAATTGAATTAATTTAAATAATAAAAAAAATACATTTCTATTTGCTGGTTTAAACTGAATTATTGAATTAGAATTATAATTAAATTGTATGCAATTATTTATTCAAATAGTGATTGAAAAAAACTTCAATGCAAAAGGAGAAATAATATTTAAATAATTTCAATAATACAAAAAAAATGAATGAGAAATAATAAAAAAACACTAATTAATTGCAATTAAATTAATATACAATTTATTCATTTACTCTGATGGTGCTAATGATACCAAAAAAAGAGATAAAAAATAAAAATAAAAATACTAATAAAGAAATAAACGAGAAATAAATGTTGCTTGTATGTATTAATATATTCATAAATTATGTACAAGTTACATTAGTTGTGAATTAATTTACTTACTATTAATTTACTTACTATTCATAATTAATTATGTATTAATATATGCATTTATATATTACATACATAATTTCTGAACATTATTTCTGAACATAATAATAGGTAAATGAGTAAGAAGGAAAGAAAGAAAGAAAGAAAGAAAGAAAGAAAGAAAGAAAGAAAGAAAGAAAGAAAGAAA
>CAIGQV010001633.1:3681838-3693035 GCA_903798115.1 Danio jaintianensis | reverse complement strand
AAAGAAAGAAAGAAAGAAAGAAAGAAAGAAAGAAAGAAAGAAAGAAATGCTAGATAAATTTACTTTACCAGTTAATATTGGCAAATTTTTATTCTTGCTAATAATAATGCTGCAATCTAAATGAGCCAAAAGAAAATAAAAAAAAGTCCTTGAGTGCATCATGCTGTTTGTGAATGGGAGTGTTTGAAGTCATCCTTCAGACCTGAGGGGCCAGGCTCCTCTGTCGCTGCTCAGTAATCTGCGTAATGAGCTCCAGTGCCTCCACACCACCGTCTGCTGGCCGTTGATCATCTTCTGCACACTGTGGTGACGGCTGTTCTCTGTGCGCACCCGCTTCAGGTACGGGTCCACGATCATCTCCTGTACACACCACAACACAACAACAAAGCAGGTTACAAACTCAAACGTCACTCATAAACACAAATGCTTTGCCATTTACCTGTAAAAGCTCTCCCCAAGGGGGTTTAAGAGGGCTAATAATATTGACCTTAAAATGGTTTTAGAAAAATTAAAAACTGCTTTTATAAATAAAACATTTCTACCTGTAAAAGCTCTCCCCACAATTAGAACTAATAAGTATATATAAACAATGCTAAAAGCTATCATCTGGAATCTGCTGTACAATCTGTAACTGCTATGACAAACTGGTAACTGCATTATAAATATACTTTATTTTCATAAAAAATATGATAACAGTAACTGATGGGCTGTTAAATTATTCTAATATATTATTAGATATCATTTAACATAACCAAAATTCGATTTCCTGGTCATTTTGTTTCACGGTAACAATATATTTCAGAATATAATTAATATAATAGGATGTTAATCCAGCAAATCAACCAAAAAATGTGGAATGTTTAAATTTAAATATTTCAGAAATGAAAAGGACTTCACCTATTTTTCTTTTATTATGACCTGATGCACACTATTAGATTTCTGTAGATATTTTTAAACTCCTTTTAGCTGAGCTGATGCTGATATCTTTTCTGTTTGCGTGTTTTTTGACAATTGACAAATGTCAATTCAAAGAGTCGGGTTTGACATTTGTATTCCCTAGAAGTATTCGCTTCACACAAATTAAAGGGCTCCAATTTTGACTGTTGTGGTGCCTGTGCCTTTAAAAGAAAATTAGCTGGATGTCCCCGCCCACTCTTATGACATTTCACATAAGAGAAGGATAAGTATGGTCACATATCAGAATAAACACAGCAAAAATGACACAGCAGCTCGATGAAACGATGACACCATGAAAGAGACAAATAAAACAGTAAGATAAAAATGAGCCACACACAAATGCCGTTAGAACATTCACGCACAAGTCTAACACATCATGCTGTTTTTGTTCATCTACTCGCAGCAGATGTGACAGGATGACGGGTAAATATGGGCATTTCAGTAAACATTGCTTTTGTTATGTCATAACTGCTACAAAATGCATAAAAGTTCTTTCCTAGGGATGAAGATCTCACAAATTATGTGGGTTCACACAGATCTCTGAAGAAGTTTGATAGCTTTTACCCAACCATGCTTTTTTGCAGTTTAAAAAAAAATATGTTTTTTTTCCAACTCACTGCACTGTAGCTGCACATAGAAAACCTAACGTTTTTAGAAAACCTAAAGTGTGCACGTTGTTCCCTAGTGGCGCATCTCCATTTGAAATAACGAACTTGAGTGCAAAAAAGACGCAATATATAAACAGCCCCTTATTACTTTGAGGATGGCTCCTCGCAGGGTGCGGGATGTCTTAAACAGCAGTTAGATCAAGAAAAATAAAGAGAGATCACTATGAATTTCTTGTACTTATTCATCAGTCATTTTCGGGATCTAACAGTTTATAGACGGGTTGGCGTCCACTGTTTAATGAGTTTGTAGATGTTTAATGAGTAATGAGTAATCAGGGACTCTAGTAAGAACAGGATAAACCCTTTGTTTGTCAATCAATGGGCTGTAGAGACACCTGAAATTTGGCCTTGGAGTCGGAGCGTTCCTTGTCTCTCTTCTGACCGGTGCTCATCAGGTCATCGAAACAGGAGTTCCAGAAATTGGACATCAGGTCGTGACTCTTCCCAAAAGTGTCCAGCTCATACTGCTGCATTGTGGGCTCCACCTACAGGCATACATAAGGAAAAACATTTCAGCATTTTTAAAAATTTTCTACATACAGTTGAAATCAGAATTATTGGCCCTCCTGAATTATTATTCCCCTTTTAATTTTTTCCACAGTTTCTGTTTAATGGAAAGACGATTTTTTTCAACACATTTCTAAACATAATGGTTTTAATAACTAATTTCTAATAACTGATTTCTTTAATCTTTGCCATGATGACAGTACATAATATTTTACTAGATATTTTTCAAGATACTAGTATTCAGCTTAAAGTGCAATTTAAAGCCTTAACTGAGTTAATTAGGCAAGTTTAGGTAATTAGGCAAATGATTGTATCACGATGGTTCGTTCTGTAGACAATCAGAAAAAAAAAAATTGCTTAAGAAAGGCTAATAATATTGACCTTAAAATGGTTTTAGAAAAATTAAAAACTGCTTTTATTCTATCTGAAATAAAATATATAAGAAGAAAAGATATTATAGGAAACACTGTGAAAAATTCCTTGCTCCGTTAATTACCATTTGGGTAATATTTGAAAAAGAAAAACAATTCACAGAAGGGTTATATAGCTATAAAATATAATTTCAACAATAAAATGTAATTGAATGGGCCATATATAATATAATATAATATAATGTTGATATAATATAATGTTGAATGTTTTAATTCAAGCAATTTGAAGTTGATGTTTTAAAAAAATAAAAATATGGATTTTTAATTAAATGTATACATTATAAATTATGATTAAAATAAAATGCAACATTAGTTTTAAAGATTAAAAAAACCTATAAAATAATAATTCTAATCATATAATAAAGTTACTTAATTTATTGTATTTTATTACTGAAGACACCTAGATATATGTTTGGACATAGTATTAAACTGGTTTACGTTGTGTTTCAAGGCCTGGTAATATAGTGTGTAATCTGTATATATGAACAGTCCAAACAGGGCAGATTTACAAGCACTCGCTGTCACACTCCAGCCTTCGCACATCGTCTCCAGGTCACTCTGGTTCATTTTAACGCATAGTTTGTGTTTGGATTTGTTGGATGAAGGGAATGAATCAGGATTTTTCAGTCTTGTTTTGGCACTGGATGAACAAAAGGGTATAAATAAAGAGTTCATCACTACAATGGAAGCGGATTAACCGTCAAAGTGCTAAAAAACCCCACCTGTCCACTGTGTGAATTATCCAGTGTTTAAATAAGATGAGTCTACAGATCTAAAATCAAAAATCTGTTATATGTATAGTAAAATATCTTATATTATATTTATAATAAATAAAATATTATTATTTTTGTTTTATGACTATAATAATAATAATAATTATTATTTATATAATACTATTAAAGTATCAACATTTTATTTTAATTTCTAGACTTGTTATATCCTACTGAGTTTTTGTTTATTCATTCATTCATTTTCTTTTTGGCTTAGTCCCTTTATTAATCAGGGGTCTCCACAGCGGAATGAACCGCCAACTTATCCAGCACATTTTTTACGCAGCGGATGCCCTTCCAGCTGCAACCCATCACTGGGAAAAACCCATACACTCCCATTCTCACACATACACTACGGACAATTTAGCTTACCCAATTCACCTATAGCGCATGTCTTTGGACTGTGGGGGAAACCGGAGCACCCGGAGGAAATCCATGTGAACACGGGGAGAACATGCAAACTCCACACAGAAATGCCAACTGACCCAGCCGAGGCTCGAACCAGCGACCTTCTTGCTGTGAGGCGATAGCTCTACCCACTGCGCCGCCCAAGTTTTTGTTTATTTTTAAATATAATTTTATTTCAGTGTATTTCAAGTTTCTTTTGTTTATTTTTTCATGGAATACTACATTTTATATATACAAAGCTATAAAAAATATTAAGAGGGCACATAGAAATTCTCAATTTTTTCCGTACTGAAACAAACCCATTTGCTGAGTAAGTTATTCTTAAATAACCCCAAAATGCTTATACTGTATATCCTATGCTACAGTCGTGAATAAAGGAATGGGTCATTTCAAAGTACAAATGAGCATAATATAATCCTCCAGGACTGAGATTTGTGTGAATGATGAACCGATCTTGTGTTTGACTGAGACTACAGGCAAAGAGACTTATTTTAGTCACTCCACATACAAAAAAGGTCAAACAAAACTGGTTTGTGGTAACATATACAGACACGGCTCTGGCCGAGAAGCTGCCAGCTTATCATAATGTAAACAGTCACACTGAGTGTCTGTTAACAATGTGTGAGTATGGAAGTAGCCTGGGTTGGAAAACTAGTGAGGTCTGCGGGCTGTTAATAATAATGGCTACAAACGCAAATCATATATACAGTTTAATTTCATGCAACATTTTGTTAATACATTTTGCTGTAATAATTTTCAATAATAAGAAGAAGTGTATGAATGATAATAAGAACTTAATTATCTCTATATACTGTAAGCTCTACACGAATGTTTAATGAATGCTTATGAATTTTAGCATAACTTTGTACATGGTTAGCTAACTACTAATCTTAAAGGGATAGTTCACTAAAAAATTAAAATTCTGTCATCATTTTCTTACCCTTTACTAACCTTTACTAAGTTTCTTTCTTTGGTTAAACACAAAAAAGCTGAAAACCTGTAACCATTGACTTCCATAGTAGGAAACACCAGTCAATGGATACAGCAAGTTTTCAGCTTTCTTCAAAATATATTCTTTTGGTTTAACAGAAGAAAGAAACTCATAAAGGTTCTAAACCTATACTTAGGTTCTAAACCTTTACCTATAAAAGGTTCCTCACCCTTTACTAAAAGTAAAGGGTGAGGAAATGATGACAGAATATTTTGGATAAACTATTCCAACAGCCTTTATCCTGGCCAGTGATTTATTTTGTTCTACAGATTTGTCATTATAAGGTTTGTTATGCTACTTTTTTAATAGCGTTTGGCAGCAGATTCACAGTTCACACGGTGTTGTTCACACACAGTTCACACAAAAATTACTCAATTTACTCACCCTCAAGCCATCCTCTGTGTATATGACTTTTTTCTTTCAGATGAAAGAAGTCAGAGATGAAACAATCAGAGTAGTTTTACATTTTATCCTGGCTCTTCCATGCAGTATAATGGTGTTGAATAGTGGCCCTATTCTTGAAGCTTCCAAAAGCACATAATTCTGTCATAAAAACCTGTGAGCTGCCATTGGTAAACGCATGTCTTTTGAAGCAGATCGATGTGTTTTTGTAGCACAAATAATTCAATTTTTTTAAATATAAACTCAAATCACTGACTTCCGGTGGCTGCCTTCTTTGCTGATCTTTGACTCAACTTGTGGTGCATGATGTAAGATGCAGACACAAACAAACACAAGCACATGCGTCTAACACCTTGTGCTGTGACAGGATGCCCACCAAACCGATAAATATGCTGCTGTATAGAGATCCATTATAGCTAAGTTACTGTACAAAATAAACCTGATTTAACATCCACAAACCGCGACTCCTGTTGTGTGCATCCTCGTTTATAGTTGAGCGATTAATTACGTAGCTCAAAAAGTGTTTCAAAATGCTATAAAAAATACAAAGCGCACCACTTACTGCTTCTTGAATTGCAGTTGGATCACAGAGAGTTGGAACAGATCTATTTATCCCCTTGCAAATCCTGTCTTGTGGACATGCTTAGATGCATTACTACGGAGACATGCTAATACGTGCCTGTCAATTAATATCGGTGGGTGAGAAAACCACACTACTACGTCACGTTGTGGTGGACTGGGATTGGGATCCTATTTTAACAATTTAAAAAGTTTATTGAAACGTGCAGTTTTTATTTGATGTTTGACATAATCTCAACTGAAAAATGTAGAAAGGGTGGGAAAATAAATAAAAAAAACAGCCAAAAACAGCCAATATCGTTTCGTTTTATCACGGCTCTGCCAGTGAGAGTGGCTGAGCTCAAGCACATCAAATAAAAAGCATCTTAAAGGGGGCGGCACATGTCAGATCAATTTGATTGGTCAAGATTTGATGAGAAATCGATTGATGAGTTGATCGATTTAGGTGGAAGTGACAAACTGCAAGCTTTAAATGTTTATATTTGTTTTATCTTCTAAACACGAATTTTGTCACTTTTTTGGAGCACACTAGCTAATAGATATCCTTAAAACTAACAAACTGAAACTAACATCTAAAAAAAATATTAAAATTTTCACTGGTACTCTAAGACTTTTTAAGACCCCGCAGACACCCTGACATCCTTAGTGTGTGTGTGTGTGTGTGTGCGTGTGTGTATACTGACGTGGTTCTGGTAAAACTGCTGCCACTCAGCAGTGCTGCAGTATATCTGCAGGTCCTGAGCGAAGGACGGGCTGCCGTTGGTGGCGGGAAGGTTTGGTAGCTTCGTCTGCAGGGTGGTGCGGTCTGCATGCTGGTCCAGCAGCGCTCGGACGATGGGAACCAGTGGACTCAGCAAGGCCTCAGCGCTCGGGTCTGAACCAGAGTTTGTGGGACAAAGTGGTGCACCAAGACGACCCAGAAGGAAACACACTTCCTCCCAGGACAGGCACAAGACTGTCTGCAGCAGACTGTGAAGCTTTAGACATGCCATCTCACACACCTGAGAGTTGAAAAAAAACAGTAGTTAAACTTTATGGTCAAGGTTTTGGTGTTATTTGTGTTTAAAAGTTTTGTTCACACTCTACTTCTATTATTTAAAGCTTTGTAAAAGCATTTTCAGAATTCACAATGGCGTAATCAATCAATTTATATATAACTATATCCTAATATTTATATTCTATAATATTTAACATAATACAGATAATTACATTTATTATTTTATTTATTTAGTTATAGTATTTTTTTCGCAGTTTTGGAATGTGTGACTGATACATTCTTTTTAGTTTTTATTTTTAAACATATTTTAGATTTATTTCAATTTCAATTCTACTTATTTTAGACTTCAAACTTTTAAAATTTTATTCCAGCTGTTTCATTTAATAAAGTTTTTAAAGTGTAGTCATAGAGTAATTAAAATAATATTTTATCAATATATTAGTGTGTGTATTAATATTTTGAATTAACATTTAAAATGTTCAGCTTTGATTTTTAATTTAAATTTTAACACGTATATACCTGTGTCAAGGGGTGACACGGTGGCTCAGTGGTTAGCACTGTCACCAGACAGCAAAAAGGTGATTCTAGTCCCAGCTGGGTCAGTTGGCATTTCTGTAGGAGTTTGCATGTTCTCCCCGTGTTCCTCCGGGTGCTCCGGTTTCCCCCACAGTCCAAAGACATGTGCTATAGGTGAATTGAATAAACTAAATTGGCCGTAGTGTAAAAAGAGTGTGCATGGATGTTTCCCAGTACTGGGTTGCAGCTGGAAGGGCATCCGCTGTGTGAAACATATGCTGGATAAGTTGGCGGTTCATTCCACTGTGGCGACCCCTGATGAATAAAGGGACTAAGCCGAAGGAAAATTAATGAATGAATGAATACCTGTGTCATTTGTTTGCAAGGTTTTGTTTTTCTCCTTTTGAATCTCCTTTTGTTTATTTACCTATAATTTGATTTCATTTTTAGTAGATGATGTAGTAGTCTTCCTCAAACTTATGTTATTTCAGTTGGTTCCAAAGGCAAGTTTTCTTGTAGTAAACGCAAACTATGAATTGAAATAATTATTATATATTGCACTCTGTATTATATTTGTATATATTATATGTATATATTGCATTGTATGCAGCAAACAGTACACTAATCCACAATTATTCCAGTAATATTCAAATTATTCCAATTATTTCAGTAGTATTCAATGTAGTGCACTGGAGTGACATTTGTCATATACAACAGAGAATAACGTACAGGTTATTGTATCCCACAACGCCTTTTATTTGACTTTCCATCATAAATAAACTGCAATTAATACAAGCTATGATCTTTTTTGCTCATTATTTGATCACATTTCAAAAATGAATTCACATTAAATGATTTTAAAATTCGTGCAACAATATAGCAACCAGTTGAAATGTTTATCAATACATTAAGCACAGAATATTTACTGTAGCATGTACAGCACAAGACGCAGTAAACAGTAAGCTATTATTCCTTGCTGAACACAAACGATATCTGAAATCATGTTATAACGCCATGAATCTTTGACTGACATTGCACACTGAGTCATGTTCCCTTGTTAGTCTGGTTTATCCACTCATGGTAGCCTCTTGTCTTTGTGTAGGGTTATTTCTGAAATACAGCTTTCACTGTGAGTGGCACTAAGCTATCTGAGATTATTATAGAGTTCCTGTGAGCACAGCAAATATTCATGTGAGCTCATATCCTGAGCCACTTCATTTAGGCTTGTAAGGATGCATTTGTGAATCCTGCTAATAAAAAAGCTAGCTTTAAACAAGTTTTAACACACTGTTAACGTTTTGGTTTTTGATATGAACAACAATTAACAATGCTGCTAGCACTATCATGAATGAACATGTTTCCAGCTTGGCTAACATCTTGAATTAACATGTTGTAAGCAGGTTAGTATGTTTAACCTTATTAACATTAGCTAATTAGCATGTCATGCTCATGAATCTTACATGTTTTACTACAAGGCTAATATGTTTTAACAAGTTGCTAGCATTTTGTAACCCACAGCTGACACATAGCTGACAGCACATTTTAAACATGTTTTAAGAATTAGCATTTTGCTATTATATTTAGCATTTAGCAATATTCATACAATTATCGATTTCTGTAAATGCGAACATCTATGCCATCATGCCTTAAGGTCAAACAATTAACACTATCACTATCACAATTAAAGACACAAACAAATAGTTTATAGTTTATACTTTACAGTCATGATTTAGTGCAGTGTGGAAAAAATAAACAAAACATTAATATGCTTTTCTTTAAAAAGCTGGTTCCAAATCAAGGATATGTCTTTAATTAAATTAAATTAAATGATAATTTTAAATATAGCTGTGGGCGGCGTGGTGGCGCAGTGCTTAGCGCTGTCGCCTCACAGCAAGAAGGTCGCTGGTTCGAGCCTCAGCTGGGTCAGTTGGCATTTCTGTGTGGAGTTTGCATGTCCTCCTCGTGTTTGCGTGGTTTTCCTCCGGGTGCTCCGGTTTCCCCCACAAGTCCAAAGACATGCGCTATAGGTGAATTGGGTAAGCTAAATTGTCCGTAGTGTATGTGTGTGAATGACAGTGTATTCCCAGTGATGGGTTGCAGCTGGAAGGGCATCCGCTGAGTAAAACATATGCTGGATAAGTTGTCGGTTCATTCCGCTCTGACAACCCCTGATTAATAAAGGGACTAAGCCGAAGAGAAAATGATTGAATGAATAAAGCTGCAAGATAAAATTTCAGCAAACTGTTATTTGTCATTATCATATTATTACATTTATTATGATAATTATAAATATGCAGATTTTAGTGCAAATACTTTATCATTTGCTATAACTGTCATTATTCTAATTATTTACTTTAGTCACTAATGAATTTGGCAGCTCATTCATTCAAAGAAAATTGCTTGCGTATACTGTTTCACAAGATAAGATGGACGGATAGAAAATCTACCTTAAGGAAATATGTAAGTTCATATACAACAGACTAAAAAAAAGCTTTTTTTGAGATATGTTTCTCAGTCAGTTTATATGATCTAATTAGAGCTTTGGATGGGTTTGTGTGAGTCTGGAGGAGACTGATTTAAAAACACACATGTACACATCCATTTATGGACATCTATGCTCCACTAGAATGAAGTGAAATAAAAAAGCATTTCAAAAACCGAAAGGCATATCAAATAATCCTGACCATGGCACATGAAAAATATGTGTATTTTCAAGTCTGCACCTGTAGCAGGGAGTATAAAGTTGTACAATTTCACAACCATGAGTGATTTTTATTTAGTTGTGTTTGACATTTTCAGTCCATCCCACATAATCAGCTAATAAAATCACATTTGTAAATGTCAAAAAGCAAGAATGTTAAAGGACAGCCCTGGGTTATTTCTCAGGACGAGTCTGTTTTTGTGTACCTGTGGGTTCTGCTGCTGCTGAATGTATCCAGTAATGATCCGCAGGCCGATCAGAGACATCTCTTTCAGCTCAGCGGAGCCTGCTGACCCGGGGCTCGTGTGCCACGCCTTCAGCCTGTCCAGCAGATTTACCACCCCCTCAAAAATCTGAAACAAACATACACATATTCCTATACTCCTTCACATATAAACACACTGTACACAGCCTGCCTAAATGCTTCAAACTGCTTTGAAAGAAAGAAAGAAAGAAAGAAAGAAAGAAAGAAAGAAAGAAAGAAAGCAAAAAGAAAAATTTGAAATACAGAGCTGACACATATTGTATGAACTGTAATGGTTAACTGTAGTTTTGCTAGCGCTTTAACATTGAATAAAATGAATTACAGAACATGAATTTATTGATACCATGTTTAACAAATTTTTTTGCATCAATTTTTATGTTTTATCATGTCCCAGCATCTTTTAACGAGTCCAAGTATAGTTGCCAAACCTGCTGCAAACAGACAGATAGTAGGGATGCACTGAATTGAAAATTCCAGTCTGAAACCGAAAACTCTTTATGCAATTGGCCGAAAACGTAAAATGCTTTGTAACAATTATTTAAAAACAAGCCAACAAAATAACCTAATTACTATTACTACCATATTACTATTACCAGCATTGCCATGACGACAGCACAGTAGCGGTATTAGAAGCAGCAAGAACAAGCATGCTACATAGAAATATCCTGATGGCATGTTATTGGAGCAGACTTTGCTTTTCAGGTGAGCTTGTGTGGTTCATGCATATATGTGTACTCGAGCGAAATATCCACAGAGTGGAATATTGAACTATACTGAACTTTTACCATGATGACTGAGCAACCTAGTCAACAGTGTGCTCTGCTGCTCCTGTTCTTTGTTCAGTGCGGCAACAAACTGCACTTGTGTGGCACATGCCATTGAAATGAATGGGTTTTATAGCACAGTGCTTTCCATGTCCTGTGTTTTTTGGGGAAAAAAAAAAAAACTGCTGCAAAGCGGATGGATGGATGGATGGATGGATGGATGGATGGATGGATGGATGGA
>CAIGQV010001633.1:3646560-3666169 GCA_903798115.1 Danio jaintianensis | reverse complement strand
ACACACACACACACACACACACACACACACACACACACACAATAAAAGACAACTTTATGAATCACTAACTCACAGCATGCTCAGAAAATATCAATGGTGACTCATACAGCAATTACAGAAAAACTGACATCATCAATGTGTTTAGCAGTTCCAAAAAGCCACATAACAAGCTGTTAATGTTTCAGGCTATAAAACTGCAGACTGTGAAAAAAAAATGAATCAATTATTGAATTTTATATTACGCTGTCTTATTTTAGTATCACTGATATACAATTACAGATCTTGTTCATATTTTGAATTATATTTGTTACATTTTAAGGTAAAATGCTAGTAATTTAATCTAATAAGAAACACAGCAAACATGAACACCAGAAGCAGCAAATTTCATTTAGAAATTCAGCCACAATTACCTTAGGGGTCAGAGAAAATAATAAACATCTACTCATACACTTGTGTAGGTTCTTGTTCATCATTATACATCTCATATTATTTTAATTAACTTATATTGTATACTGCATTTACATATCACATACAACAAATAAAAGTCAAAGCAGTGTTTTTATTTCAATTTTATTTGAAATTATTTGATTTATTTTTAATTAATAAGCAATTAGCGAGCATGACAAGCAGGTGTTTTGTTGTCTTTGGTATTAAATAAGACAACACATGAACAACGACATTTAATTCACAGAGCCAAAAAGTAGGCCTGTCACAATAATCAATAATCAACAATTCTAGCAACATTTTAGCTGCGCAACTTCTCTATCTCTAATGGAGGTGTCAGTGTCAGTATGGTTCAAAAAACACTATACTTGTTGTTTACTATAAATGACTATAGTATATTTTATTGTGGGTGCCTGACAACAGATACCGATCTGATAGCAGATACTGCAGCCTCTGTTACTTTTTATCTTGCAATTCTTGTTACATTTATTATTATTTATTTAGGATATGCATTTTCACATTCTGATTCTAATGCCTAATTATTCAATTGTTAAAATTACTATAATTAAATAAAATATTCTTAAGAATAAAATATGATGTGTTCTTTGGAAGAGTGTACTTGCATTATGATGCTATTATATTGTCAATCTGGCATTATATAATGAGTGATAAAATGGTCATAAAACGACAATAATATAGTTTATCACAATTTTGGTGCAATATATCGTACAACAAAATATAGATATCAAGACAGGCCTAATTACAAGATGGTAAAACTTTTTTACTATATATAACTACTATTTACATCACTTTCTGAATTTGCTCACTCATTTTAGTCCCATCCTTCCTCTTATAATCCACTCATCTGATATACACTATATAGGGATTAGTGAATGAGTGAATGGTTTTAGACACGGCTATGGTCAAAATAAAATTCTGCATATAAAAGGGAATCAAATTTGGTACTGCCAAGGCGGTACCTATTAAAGTGGCCGGTTAATGTAAATTTGCACATAAACAGTACTAACCAGATGACTTCCCCAGAGGCAGCAGCATCCCGGCGGGACCCCTGGAGGACGTGAGCTCTGGCCCGAGCAGATCTGAAATCTCCTGACCCACAGTCTCACCCTGATCCAGTAAACACACCTGCTCCAACAGGGGCTGAAGAGCCCCCATGCCACCAACTGAGCTCAGCACATCCTACACACCAGACAACATCATAAAACATGATTAGCTGATACTGCTCCTGCAGGCACACATGAGTTTATGAGCTTCTTCTAGATGCAAAATCATGTTGAATACACACATTTCACAACACTGATGAACACAAAAGACTATAGTCAAGACTAGATAAATCATTCTGATCTGTCAAGATAATAAAGCTCAGTGATGGATACGTGCCTTGACGTCCCAGTTCACCACTCTGTGACCGGTCAGCCTGCCATCGTACAGATGATTGGGGGACAGATCCAAGCAGATCTGGTTCTTAAAGGCCTACAATGACAAAATAATGAGGAAAATTCATCAATATAAAGGCTGCAGTTATAGCTCATAACATATGGAGTGGGATTCAAAGTCTGTTTTTTTTGTCTATTGATTATTTACATATTTAATTATTATCTTTTAATATATATATTCAAATAATATAACACTGTTTAACAGTATTATTATTTCAAATGATTTCACATATGTAAATACAACTTATGTAAATATAAATGTATACATTTTGTAGATGAAAACTCACATTATAAAAGAGACATGTATGAAATATTTCGGGTTATTTTATAGGATATTTGGTTGTTATAGCTAACAAGCTAAAATTATAAAACTAAAATCATTGTAGTTGTTTGTAATTAAATAGAAGTTAAATTAAAAAAAAATTATGAAAACATACAAAAATAATATTGCATTAATATTATATTTCTTAAAGCGACAATGAAAATTCTGCCATCATTTACTCACCGTTCACTTGTTCCAAGCCTGTTTCTTCTATTAAGCACAAAGGACTATATACTCAAGAATGTTGAAATAAAAAAACAGCCATTGACTTCCATAGTATGCTTTGTTCCTACTATTGTTCCTGTCAACGGCTGCTTTTTTCCAGAATTCTTCAAATTATCTTATTTTGGTTTCAACAGAAGAAATAAATTCATAATAGTTTAGAACCACTTGAGTGGGGGTAAATGGTGAGAAAATGTTACTTTTAGGGTGAACTATACCTTTACAAATAATAAAATATTTTAACATTGATCATCTGAACTAATCGTCGATTCAATGATCAATGTTAATCTTTTATTTTGGATGCGATTAATCATGATTAATTTTTGCCCAGCATTAGTAAAAATTAAATAAATTATTATTTTTTTTTTTTTAAATGACACAACCACAACAAAATGTCTAAAACAAAGTAAAATTGTATTATGAGAGAAGATATTAACCTGTGGAGTGTAGTAAAGCACTAGTTTACTGTTGACTTCGGAAGGTTCTCCATCAGCTTTGAACAGAGAAACGTTATTGGGACCTGAAGGGAAACCAATAAAGCCATTCATTAATGTCTGTGTTCTGCTGGTTTGCAATGTTTGATACAGTTTGGAAAGTTAGGGTAATTAGGCAAGTCATTGTATGACAATGGTTTGTTCTGTAGATAATCGAAAAGAAATGCTTAATAATATTGACCCTTAAAAAATGCTTTTATTCTAGCCGAAATAAAACAAATAAGAATTTCTCCAGAAGAAAAAATATTATTGGGAATACTGTGAAAAATTCCTTGATCTGTTAAACATAATTTGGGAAATATAAAAAAATAATAATTCACAGGAGGGCGAATAATTTTGACTTCAACTGTATGTGCACTGTGTGTGTCCTTCATACCCGCAGTGAACAGGGCTCGAGCTTGAGCCGGCTGCAGAGCTTCATGACAGATGAACGCCGTTGCTAAAAGACCCCCCAGTGAGGACGGAGACCCCCATGCCGTGTCCTGCAGCCCTGCTTGGATGGTGTGGACAGGACTCTCGCGATTTCCGCCTGGCCGCCCTCCTGCGGCTGCCGCAAAGGATGCTGGGAAGGACTGTGAACGTAAAAGGGTGGGTGGCCCGGTATGAGCTGCGAATGCCATCTCGGAGGGCGAGTGGGACGGGTTGGGTAGAGTCGGAGAGGTAGTCATGGTGGTGGTAGTGGTCCGGTGACCAGCTGATCCAATGCAGCAGGATGTGAAAGGCTAAAACATGGATAGACAGATCAATGAAGCAAAACACGTGCATTAAAACATATAGAAACAAATCAAATTAGGGCAAAAAGAACCTCATTCAGAGAAGGGAAGCGCAGAGGTGCTGTTTTACACTGCACTCCATCCACATAAACAGTGACCACGTTCTGTCCAAAAGGTCGACGGCCAGGAACGTGAACGATGGCTACCGAGTGCTAGAGAAAAGAAAGCAAAAGGAAGAAAAAAACATACAATATAGATTACTAAACTAAAAAAAAGCAAAACAAAAAACTAAATTATATAATAAAAAACTGTAAAACACACTAATACATATAATATGAAATTTTGTAGAAATATTAATTATATTTAACTGTTATAAAGTGAATAGTCAACAAATAATTTGAACTTTGAATATTGCTGAATGTATGTTTTCTGTAATTAATAAATTATCTAAAACGCAAAAACAATTTTCTTTAAAAACATTTAATCATAAAATATAAATCAAACAATAAAAATTTTAAATGTACAAAATAAAAAATAAGATTATTTATATTCATTATTTAATGTGCATATAACTTCATATGGCATTATTATTTTTCTATTTTTCTAACATTTTGTTTATATGTTAATGCTCTGTATTTGATATTCCTTTGAACTATTTGCAAATAAAAAAATCAAAATCATAAAAAGTTCAAAACATAAAAAAAAAACAATACTATAACATCAAAATATATAAACATTTTTGTAAGTGAAAATTAACACTGTACATTACCATGTTTAAACTAATTTTATGTCTTAATAAAAAAAGTAATTTACCCATAACTTAATCGATAACGTTACTAAGTCCATGGACTATTGTGAAATGTACAATTGCTCAATGACATCATAAAGTTATGCTAAAGTAATGCTAACGTGCCAGTACAAGCTAACTATGCAGTAAAAATATCATGAGATTAAAATAGTGACTGGATTTATTTATTTATTTACAAATTTTATTGAACATTGCCAAATTAGCTATATAGTTTGATTCTTTTGGTTTGTTTGGTCTGGACCTAAAAGGTAAAAGTATACATTTAGTACTCATTCTTTAAACCTGAATGCTGTCATTTTATTGCCATCATTTAATGATGTATATTTTGAACTTTAACTTACTGACAACAAACAACAAAAATGCTGTATTTTGGGCTAAATGCGCTTGTATTTTTGCAAATAATGTTATTTTTATCATCCATCATTGTTACTTTTGTATTCACCCATGTGAAAAATACTATAGTAACTTATACTTTATAATTATGTTAATTGTTAATTATTGCTACATCATACTGTTGTATTACTATAGTGAACTAATAAATGCTGTCAAAATACTTGCTAGAGTAAACTGTGGTGTATTATAGTACAGCATATGTTTGTAGAATATGTTGTACAATATTGGGTAATTTGTTTATATTACTATAGTTTTTGTACTACCATAGCAACTATAAAATCCCCAAAACATATTATTTCAAGTAATTTACTATAGTACGTTTCAAAAACGCTATAGTATTTACTTTAATTACTATACTTCCAATCAAACCGCACCACAGTTCTGTATTGTCATCTGTCCTTTTCTGGGGGTTTTTATGCGCTCCAGGGTTCAAATGGCACTTAATCAAATGAATCACCATAGTGGAGCAGAGTTCATTTTAATCTATCCAAACATGCCAAGTGTGAACACACCCTTAGTTTCATACAAGCGCTGTTTCTTTCTGTGTGTTAATGTGTGTGTGAGGATTTGTAAGCTCACTAACCCAAGCGCAGTCATTGAATGGGTTCTCCGGCAAGGAAACAGCCATGTACTCCTTTTTAGTACATACTGCCACCACCAAAACTTCTTCTGTGGTGAAAAACGCCTCAAAGCCAGTTCCGCTTGTTGTGAAGAAACTACACACAGAACACAACACAGCTTTTTAAAAGGTAGAAGTTCACACAAAACAAGTGCATGATGATCAAATGTACAAGTTGTCAGTATTCCTAATTGTAGACTACTACAATTCAAAAGCAGGCCACAGCAACATACTGAATATTCACTACTCGCTCACTATGACTTTATTTACAAAATGAAAATAAGCAACAATAAAACTGTGGACATTGTTGGTTAAGTTACTCAAAAAGCAAATAGATCACAAATGACTAATTACTACTTGAAAATTGTAATCTGATTACATTACTAATTACTGCATGTAAAAAGTAATCAGATTACTAATTACTTTACCTTTTAAGTTACTTTGAAAACCTCAAAAGCCTTAAAAAAGCACTAATATGTCAAGATTGTAGTTATTTCCTTAATTTAATTATTGACTGAAAAGTATTACAAATGGTTACATCACTTTATACACATTCTTCTTTATTTTTTTTAAAGTCGATTAACAATTGGTGACACTCAGCACTTGCACAATATATTCTTAAACAGATCCAGTGCTTTTATCCCATTGAGATTCATACAAGCACTCATGCTGCACGTATCAGACGTTTCGCAAGGTTACTGTGTAACACATTATACTCAAACCTGATTGCAGTTAATTTTTGCTTAAATATTAAGTTTTGTGCTTCTTCTTTGTGGCCCTGATAGGGCTATGGCTAGATAGGGCTATGGCTAGAAATGCCCTTAGTTAAATTTCAGTGGTAAAACTGTGAGTTACATTTGTGTGAATGTAAAAATAATCAAATACTGCCAATGCACAATATGCATCTTTAAAAACACATTTAAATAATATTATGCATAATGTTGATAATATTGTGTTGCCTAATCCCACCTGTCGAATTTCATTAAACAAAAAAAGATCATTTTAATTCATTAAACAGTTTGTACTATTAAAACTAAAACATTCACATTTTTGTTTGGTACAGCACAATGTTTACTTATAATATTGATGTAATCGTTTTTAGCTCATCAACACTGGCACAATTATTTTGATAAGTTTTTGTGACACTAAAGACACTTTGCCATTAAAAGACTAAATTACGTTATAAGATAAAAATCTGATCAAATAAATGCATAGCATAACAGATCATATATGCTATTTAGGGTAGAAATTCTCAAAATCACAAAATATCTTTTATATAGCTTTAATTTTTAATGTGCTAAATAATTTTGTCAGACATATTCAGAACAATAATCTTCTGATGAAAATATCACAGTGCAGCCCCAAAATATTAACAAACATTCATTTTTATTTTTGTACTTAGCCACTATTCCTTTAATCACAAGTTTTTACCTATTTGTCAGCAAGAGGCTGTAAGTCATTAAACATTTTGTTTTTATTTGTATGATCACCTATTTTAAAATATATTCAATCAAAGTCAGAATATGTAGACTGACAGATAATCACTGTCTAGAGCACTCAACAAAAGCACCACCATACAAGGTGTGTGGACAAAATGCAAATATAGTAAAAATAGGGAACTCCAGCAACACAAGAAATTTTTAATGAAATAAAATAAATGCCAATGCATTTTGGCTTCAAAACCTTCCTCGGGGCACACAAACACTGACTGATATTCAGCTTCAAAAATTTTTTGAAGCTTTAAACTACTCTAGCATTTAATAAACATAAATAAAAATTACTTTTAAAAATAGTATTTAATGCGGACACCAATAACATCTATGTTGATTCTGGAACATCATTTCTGTTTGAAAATGTAATCCCTACCCCTAAATCTAACCTAACTGTAAATTATTCCCAAAATCGATTTATAATCGAATTGATAGTTAGATAACAGTTATGTAGAAACACATAGCCCTAATTGCACCTAAACTAAACATAAAATAAAACTATAAAATCAGTCCACATGAATCGGAAGTTCCTGAGAGTTTCATTTAACTGAAATGGAATATTGAGTAGGAGGCGGCGCTTTCTTTTGATCATCATTCCTTCATAGCAAACTAACTGTAAGAGGAGCTTGGCTAATATACAGTAGCTATGGAAACCCTCAGGTTGACGTCAACAGAAAGACAGCCTCTCCAAAGGCTTATGCAAATGGTCAGACTTTAATATAAGATTACCAAAACAAACAAATTTTTTTTCATTGCATTAACTTGCACAGATTAATTATTTACCTTAAGAATAGTAATGTGAGCTACCAAAACAAACACTGTAATTTTTTTATTTCACCTGGACTTTAAATCTGATTGGCTGATTTGGAATGTCGTTCCAGGATCAACACAGACAGATGTTGATCCAATAACATGTCCTACTTGGTGAAATCCCACTTAACTCTCAAATAGTCAACTCCTCTTTGATATCTATGGCTAAAATAGTAAAAGAAATAATAAATATAAATCATTTTTATAAAAAAAAATATATATCTTTTTATGACAAAAATTCCAGAACAAACCTGTAGAGCTGTTTCCTGCGTGGTCCTTTAGCCATGCGGACGATATTATCTATGTTTGTCAGGTGTGATTCAGAGTAGTGGTGCTGCGGTGGAGGAAAGTCTGTGTTGAGGCAGAGCCAAGCATGAAAAGCAAATGCGCTCCCTGGCCAGCGTTGTATTGCCGGCACCATGATACCCGCCATAGGGGGCGTAAGGTCAAAATACTGCAAGGCGCTGCACCCACCCTCCCCACGGGCGGCCATGGCAGAAAGCACCCTCACCACCCGACCACAGTACGGATGCGGAGGAGCCCCGGGTTCAGTCCGCAATAGCTTCAGCAGACTCTTGAGCTCACAGGGCCGTAGAGAAAGTGAGCCCAAATCTTGAAGCAAACCCAGGAGAGAGTCCGCACACTGCCGGTCCAGCCTCTCCGGGGGTTCTGACAGCACCTCCAGAAGGGAACCCACTAAACCAGCTTCGACCGCGACCGTGCGGCAGGACAGAGTGCCTCGACATACGGCCGCCAGCCATTGAGAAACCAGCAGCTGCAGAGAGCGAGAGCCCAGATCGGGCAACCACTGCAGCAGCAGAAGCAGAGGCTGTTCATTACTGATGCCCAACTGCCTGGCCTGAGAATGCTCTCCTTCAATAGCCTGAGGAAAACAACAACATGGAAAATCAGAGGAAAACATGAGGACACTGTAAGTAGTCAACATTTGAAGTGGACCAAAAAAGCTTTTCAAAATTGTCCTAAGAACGGATTTTGTTCAACTACTTTGATGAAAGGTGATGATCCATTTCAATTGTTGACTAGTGTAAACTGAAAATAGTATATGATAATTGTTAAGATAAAGTTGGGAAAAGTTACTTTTAAAATAAATATTTTTAGCTTATCTTAATTTTAAAAAGAAACATTCGCAAAAATTACACAACACATACTTTCACATTACTTTCCATAAAAGATAAATATGTAACACGTTTAGTTATTTTTTCAAGATTCTCAAGATTGTAATATTTGACTTTTAAAGGTAACTTAACCCCACAGTTAACTTAACCCAAGTTAATCACGTTTCTAATTTAACTTTTTAAGTAATACAAGGGATAATTCACCAAAAAATGAAAATTCAGTCATTATTTACTCTCCCTTTACTTGTTTTCTACCTTTATGAGTTTCTTTCTTCTGCTGAACACAAAGGATATTTTGAAGAAAGCTGTAACCACTGACTTCCATAGTAGGAAAAACCAATACTATTGAAGTCAATAGTTACAAGTTCAGGTGGAACACACACCACATGAGGGTGTAAATAGTGAGTAAATTTTCCCTTTTGGGTGAACTATCCCTTCAAATCAGTTTAATGTAATTTAAGTAAAAATGACTCAAGGTTAATTTTATTAAACTCAAACAAGTAAAAATAAAATCAAAATATCCCATAATTCCTAAATATAAGCATATTATCACATATTATCATATTTATCCTTTTTTTTAAATTTTTTTTAAACTTAATCTGTGTGCATGGCTCATCTGACTAAATGCCAGAAGGGAAGGAAATGAAGTTCACGTCATCTTTGACGGCAGTTAAAGTTAGTCTTTTCTCGCTCACCATGTTCATCAGCTCCTGCAAGAGTCTTTTGGTGGGCTGCCCTTGACTTTTCAACACATCGAACAACTGCGAGTAACCGATCCGCTCCTTGAAGACCTCCTGGGAAGACCATCCAAACCACACAACAATTACATCACAAATGAAAACAATGCTATAAAACTAAAAAAGTCCTCTAACGCCCTCTTCCCCAAAATAAACCCAAACACAAAAGGTATTTATAACTAAACAGAAACATTTCCAGGATATTAAATAAGAGGATGCCAATCAAATTTTTACTTTCAAGGGAGAGTTCAATCAAAACTTCTATTTGGTTATCATTTAATTAACCTCAATTTGTCGCAAACCTGTTTGAGTTTCCTTCTGTTACAACACAAAAGAAGATATTTTGAAAAATGCCGTAAACCAGTAGACACTAGGTGCGTCAATACTGTCTAGAGTCACTATTCTATGCCACTCAGTAGTATATAAAAAGTATAAGTACAGCATTTACACTAAAATATTCTTTTTATTCTAAAAAAAATAAGTGTACTTTAAATACCCTGATGAACTTATTCAACCATTATAAAGAAGTGTGAAATGTTGGACACTTCACGCACTTAACGGTCACAGTTTTGTTAGCTTTTTATAGTTTAGCTTTTTTTTTTTTTTTTTGTTAGTTTTCATAGCGGAAGGGGTGCCGCTATTTGGTGCTGAGGTTGGAATGCTTTATTTATTTTGGTCATTTTTTTCACTAATTTGGCAACCGTTAAATGTCATCAGGGAAATTAATTGAAAAAAATTAGTTTAGTAAATAAAACGGTAGTGTCGTCTCCATTTGGGATGACACCAAACTCATCAACACATGAGTTGAGTGTACAAGTGCATAGTGTATGAGTGCATTGTGCATAGTGTGCCATTTGGGATGCAAGTACTGATTCAATAGTGTTTATTTGACCTACTATGGAAGTGAATGGCTAAAGGTTATCAACATTCTTCAAAATATCTTTGTTTGTGTTTGATAGAGAAAAAGAAGGAAACTCATAAAGACTTGTAACCACTTGATGGTGAGTAAATAATTTTTGGGTGGGTGAACTATCCCTTTCTAAATTAGAAAGTTCAGTCTGCAGTGTAAACAGGCCATCCAGAGTATTTACTGGAACCGTGTGGTAAAAACAAAACAAACAAACAATAAAACAAAGTCATACATTTTCATGGTTGTGCCATGACGGGTTAAAGTACGGACAGCACAAATTATATCTGACCCAACAAAAAAGACGTTAGCCAATAAAAACAGTGCATTTACATACACAAGCATCAGCAAAATAGACTGTTTAATTTTACGAAACACTACATTATGACTGTTTATGGTACATGAAAACTCAACTAACATGATCGATGCACTTGAGGATAGAAAATAAACAGAAATATGTCATTTCTAATACGTATCATAAAATGAAGGAGGAAGTGCATGTTGTAACGTCACCGCAGCTGACCTGCTTCTGCAGCACCACATCAAATGTGCTGATAAGATTAACCACACACGCATAAGGGGCACATTTATCATACGCAAGCACTTTGACTTATCATGCTGATAAGACGAAAGACGTCTACCCGCTGACCTTTCCAAGCCTTCAGGAGAAACATATATGAAGAGCGAGAGGAGAGGAGGTGTGAGAAATAGACAATGGAGGAATCTCATACCTTAGCAGAGGGAGAGTTACTCATGATGGCGGTCAGCACTCGAATGGCGTGGACAGTGATGCAGTCAGAGCCCTTTTCCCACACCTACACACACACACACACATATATATATATACAAAATAAATGTCATTTACACATAGAGGTTCACATATATTTACATATTTAAGTACTATTTCACCCAAGAATATTATTTAAAGGGATAGTTCATCCAAAAAATGAAAATTGGACATTACTATACTTATCCTTGGACCGTTCAAGATGAGGGTGAACTTTTAAGAAAATTTTCATAATTTATATTTAAAAAGGAGATCATTTGAAAATAGTTTTATGAATTGTTGAGTAAATAAAAAAAAACTTTATTTTGATGGTCCATTTGAGTATTAGTAGACTGTCTGCTTAATATCAACAGACATTTAACTGACTATAAGAAACTTTGCAAGTACATGTCAACTTACACTAACCCTAACCCTAACCCCAACTCTAACCCGAACCTAACAGTCTTACTTATAATCTACTGAGAATTAGTTGGCATGTAGATGCAATGTAACTTAAATTCAACAAATGAACCATCAAAATAAAGTGTGACCAAAAAATAAATAAAAAAATAAAAAAATCGGCAAATATAGGCTGTGTAAAAATAATTAAATCAATCAATAAATACAGTGCTCAGCATAAATGAGTACACCACCTTTTGAAAATGAATATTTTTGTCAATTTCTTTATTCAAATATTAATTAGAAATTTGAAAACAATTAAAAAAAACAAAACAAAAAATAAATAAAATCAAAGGCCTACTTTTTTCTCTTGTGCTTCCACAAAATGTATTAATTTGTAAATGTAACAATTTGGAAATTGGCATTAGAAGTTAAATGACTAACAATGGCATATGAGAAGTTCACATCTGGAAAAAGTAAATAATTCACAAAATGCAAGTCAATGGCTACTGGCAATTTGAGAGTTAAAAATACATATACATGCCAAACAAATGCAAATCGATGACTACTGACAATTTGAGAGTTAAAAAATTCATATACAGGACAAACAAAATGAATACCTATGGCTCATGACAATATATTGAGATTTTAATTCAGGCTGTTCAAGAAAATAAACAGTATTAACAACATTATCGTCTTTTATTCACAGTCTCAGCAAATGGAAGTGCGTTCATGATAGTCCGAAAGCCTCCTGTTGTATAATGATGCATGTCTCATATGTCAGTGTTTAGCTTTCTTCAAAACATTTTCTTTTAGATTTTAACAGAAGAAAGAAACACAAAAAGATTTGGAACCACTTGAGGGTGAGTAAATTGTGGGTACATTTTCATTTTGGGGTGAACTATTAACTTAATTTGGGGTTAAGTTATTGTAAGGATCTACATTACTAATTTAGATTTGCCTGTATAGTATATGTCTTTGTTTAAGTGCTGGCTTCTAGTGACTTGCATTTTATGAATCACCAAGTGTGCTTAAAGTCTTCCTTTTTGCTCTTTGAAGAAAACAAAAGTCACCTAGGCTCTAGTCATCTTGAAAGGTCTGAAGTAAAGTATGTTAACAATACAATACATTTTTTGGGTGAAGTTTCATTTTAAGCATAACATTTTAGGAGAATTGTTTGAAGAACCAATAATTTTTGATCATAAAATGTTTGAATCAAACAGTTACAAATGTGACCCCGGACCACAAAAAAACAAGTCTTAAGTTGCATGGTTATATTAGTGAGAATACCCAAAAATACATTATATTTTTTCTTTTTATGCCAAAAATCATTGCAATTTTAAGCAAATATCTTCTTCTAAGAAGACATTACATTTTATCCCATAAATCTAAAAAAAACATACTTTTATTAGTAATATGCATTGTTAATGAGCTTAATTGTTCAACTTTTCTCAATATTTACAATTTCTGAACCCTCAGATTCCAGATTTTCAAATAAATCGGCCCAATATTGTCCTGTCCTAATAAAGTATCAGTGGAAACATATTTATTTTCCAAAAATGGACCTTTATGACTGGTTCTGGTATAGTGGTTCAGGGTCACAAATGAGATGAAATGTCTTTTAAATAAATTTTCAGTGAATAAAGACTTGGTCTGTGTTTTGGTCTGTTTCTCAGATAAAGCTATCATGGCTTCAGGTGACTTAAAATATATTGCATATTTCAAGTAACACAAACAGTTTTTATTGATTTATTTTTAGTTGACAGCAATGGACATCATACGTACATGTTGTTTGAGCTGCAAAGATTTCTCCTTTTGTTTCCATTAACAAACCCACTGTGGTGTTTGAATGACATTAAAATGAACCATAATGATATACATTACTGTTCAAAAGCATCTGTCAGATATTGCCTTTTATATTTTTCATGAAATTAATACTTTCATTCACCAAGGATAATTTAAATGGATAGTTCACCTAAAAATTAAAACTCGGTCATCGTTACTCACTTTCCACTTGTTTCAAACCGGTTTGAGATTATTCTGTTAAACACAAAAGAAGATGTTTTGAAGAATGTTAGAAGAAAAAGATGAAAGTACCCATTGACTTCAATAGTATGTTTTTCCTACTATGGGAAACAATGGTTACTGCAACTGGTTACTAGCAATCTTCAAAATATCTTCTTTTGTGTTTAAGAGAAGAAACAATGAAGTATTGAACAAATTTGGATTTTGTGGTGAACTAGCCTTTTACATTGATCAAAAGTAACTTTTAAATAGTTAAAATTTTGTTTGTTTTCCACAAAATTTTGATCAACAAGGATAATAATAATAATAATAATAATAATAAGAAATGTTTCGCAACGAATTATCATATTCTGAATATTTACCCCCCCCAAAAAAAAGAAATATTTAGTAAAAAAATAAAAGTATTTGATTATTAAAATAATTATTTGACATGATTAAATATTTAACAATATTATAACTGTATTTTTGATGTAACTATTGAAGCCTTAGTCTTTCCAAACTTTTTGAACAGTAGTGAAACCATTTTTGTTTGAAATATTCTTTTTAATTAAAGAGTTTCCGAGTGCAGCACACAAGTAAGATATATTCATGAATTATGAAGATTCCTCCTTGAAGTGCAGGATTTCATGAAAAACATGGCCTGAATACAAAGTACTGTTAAGGAAAAGAAACAGTTCAAAACATCCAACAGTAAATCAGTTTTCTCACTTTTAAACGTAAAATATTTACCACCCCTTCACCACAAAAAATCCTACCATACACCACCGTACAAAACACACACCATGAGTTCCACCCACAGCACCACAGCCGGGCGAGACATGCAAATACTGTAGAAACACTCAGCAAGACTACAGGCAAGATGACACATTTATGCAAGAACAGCACTTCACACACACACAAACACACACACGCAGCAGGATCCTCACCCTCCAACTCCAAGACTGACACTGCATTAACACTCAGGCTGCACTATCAGATGATTATAGTTTTCATATTCATCAGTGTTGTTATTGTTAACAAAAAGAATGCTTAACTAAAAACAGTTTTTTTGTTAATTGAAATGAAGCTAAGATAAGAATTAAATATCAATATCAGAAGTAAAACGTTATTTAAAATGTACAATATATGAAATTTTCTGATGTAAAATTATCGAAAGTATATTAAGAAAACTAATACTAATGACAAAATTACTTTAAATTTAAATAAGTAAATAAGTAAATAAATAAATAAATAAATAAATTAATTAATTAAATAAAATTTGGAGTCAATTCAAAATGTTAATAAAAACGGTCACGCTTTACAATAAGGTTTCATTAGTTAATGTCAGTATGTAGAGCTAATTGTTTGTTCATGTTAGAAAATACATTACCTAACATAACCTTATTGTAAAGTATGACCATAAAAAACTATATGAATATTTTAAAAACTGGTATTTAAGAGCACAAAGGTAGTTGAAACAGCATATGTTTGAGAAAGCAAACATGACCTGGGGTGTGACAGGTTAATCTCCAGCTAAAACTATTTTAAAAAGCTTTTCATAAATTCTTTGACAGCTGCATGCATTCCATTTTTATGACATCGTGAACTATTTGTAGTTTACAAAGTACAACTATACACTAATTTATTACTATCATGCTTATTTTTACCATGTAAAAAAAATAAATCATATTTAATAAAAGAAATGTTGATGCTATTTTCCCAATCATCTTGCACATTCTTTGAGAATTTTATGAATCCCAAATTTTGACATAAAGGATTATTTGTACAGAAAAAATGCATAATAATACATTTTAGAAGAAATAAATTATATATTATACATTTTCTATCTATCTATCTATCTATCTATCTATCTATCTATCTATCTATCTATCTATCTGTCTATCTGTCTCTGTTTGTCTATCAAAATAATATATTCTGATATAAGATGGCCCTTAATAATACGTTTCTCAATATAACTGGCAAGAATTATGCTAATGTTTTATAAAATATATATAATTTTAATTAATAAATGTCACGTTTTTGTCACGTTTTTTATAAGGTTCTATCTGACATTGGTTAAAATGTATTTATTCACATGTTTTTATTCTTTGACAAAGTATTTTCATTGTCATTTTATTATTATTATTATTTTTATATAGGTTGTGTCTGTCTAGCCCTCCTTTAATGCATAAATAAATGGAAATTGACATTTTTTGTTTTTAGTAAAATGTTGTAACTTTGTAATATTGGAACGTTGGGCCAGTTTGGTAACAAAAATTCTGTAATTTCTGTATCTTTTACATTTTTTGAATATAAATAAAAATGATGCATATACGAATGTCAAAATTATAGTTAAATTATACTAGATAGTAGAGTCACACTCCAGTTCCACACTAAAATATTTACAGTACTTTAAAACACTGATTTTAATTTAACAAAAGCTTTTTTGTGTGTTATTTAAAATTTTTACATAAAGTGATGCATTCATGTAATTATGAAAAAAAGAAACAACTAATCAAATCGTAAGAATATAATTCCAAATCTCAAACAGAAATCTCACATTAAATTACTCTAGATGATTTGCCGTTTTGTTAAAATACATTGGAAGCCAGTCAGATGCCAGTTTCACCCTAAAATGTTGATGCAAAGTATCAACTACCATTAGCATATCATGGCATCACCATTAATATGATGTTAATACCAAAATATTAAAAGCATAATATTTAAACTTTTTTTTCTTCACCAGTCACCAGCTAGACATTTGTTCTAGATGTTTTGCTACCATTGAATCACCTAGACTAGAATTTGCAGTTGCTCAGTCAGCAGTTGTCAGTGTGTGTATTGAAGTATGTGCGAGTGGAGGGTGAACTTCCTGCTGACGAACGACACACACTGATCAGCGGAGGGAAAGTACCTGCTCCACTTCAGCCTCTGTGAGCAAGCGTGTAGTGAGGTCACACTGGCCCTCACACTCCACCATAAACCTGTTACTCTGATAAAGCTGCAGGACGGACACATGTTCACACAAACACACACACGTCACAAAACAGTCGGTGAGGTCAAACGAGCAAGCAGAAACTCAACTCACTGACAAATATAGCAAGAAAACATTCAATGAAACCAATAAGCTCTTCACAATCCTTCATTATTACTCAATGTGATGCCTGGTTACACATTCTGATACCACCGTTTACCCAAAAGCCACTGTGATCACATACGTATGATGCAGCAGATGTATATTTCATCACAGGACGGAAACAGAGGCTGTGCTATGAACAATTATTATTCATCGATATGACGCAGTGGCGTGTAGAATGTCTGCTTTCTTGTCTATTTTGATCTGTCAGTTAAATACAGAGTCAGTTGAATATAGAGTAAGTTGCCCGATGTCTATAATCAATGAGCTTTGAAAGTATGTTCCAAGTTTGAATTACAACATTTGTATTTATGCAAATGAAAAATATGCCATATATTTTTAAGAACATTTTAAATGTGTTCACACTTGTAGTTTGGTTCTATTGGTTTGCTTGGACCAACAAATACTATTATACATTCAGTTCAAGTCCAAATGTGACCCTGGACCACAAAATTAGTCATAAGTGTACATTTTTGGATAATTTTGAAAGATTTATACATTATCTAAAGGTTATATAAATAAGCTGTTTGTAAATATGCTTTTTTACATGTTGATATATACACTACCTGACAAATGTCTGGTCGCCTAGTTTTAGGAACAACAAATAATAACTTGACATCTAGTTGATCATTTGGTATCAGAAGTGGCTTATATGAAAGGCAAAGGACTCTAGATTATGCTTATTGCACCTAAATAAATTATGATCATGATTTTTAATGATTTAATTAGGACAGTAAGGTCTGACTTTGCTTGGACAAAAGTCTTGTCACTTAACAGAAATAATGTACAGTATAGAATATAAAGTCATGGTGCAGTGAAAAAAGAATAATAATTGTGTATGACTCCTATGAGCTTGGAGGACTGCATCCATACATCTCTGCAATGACTCAAATAACTTATTAATAAAGTCATCTGGAATGGCAAAGAAAGCATTCTTGCAGGACTCCCAGAGTTCATCAAGATTCTTTGGATTTATCTTCAATGCCTTCTCCTTCATCTTACCCCAGACATATTCAATAATGTTCATGTCTGGTGACTGGGCTGGCCAATCCTGGAGCACCTTGACCTTCTTTGCTTTCAGAAACTTTGATGTGGAGGCTGAAGTATGAGAAGGAGCGCTATCCTGCTGAAGAATTTGCTCTCTCCTGTGGTTTGTAATGTAATGGGCAGCACAAATGTCTTGATACCTTAGGCTGTTGACGTTGCCATCCACTCTGTGATCTCTCGCACGCCCCCATACTGAATGTAACCCCAAACCATGATTTTTCCTTCACCAAACTTGACTGATTTCTGTGAGAATCTTGGGTCCATGCGGGTTCCAATAGGTCTTCTGCAATATTTGTGATGATTGGAATGTAGTTCAACAGATGATTCATCGGAAAAATCTACCTTCTGCCACTTTTCCAAATGATCAACTAGAAGTCAAGTTATTATTTGTTGCTTCTACAACTGGAATAGATGACATGACTTTTGTCAGGTAGTGTACTTTATTAGGATAGGGCAATACTTGGCAGAGATACAACTAAATAAAACAAAAAACAAATGTGAAATCTGAGAGTTTCAAAAAATCTAAACACTTAGAAAACCATGCATAAAGTTGTGCAAATTAAGTTGTTAGCAATGCACATTACTAATCAAAAATAGTTTTTTTGATATATTTATGCTAAGAAGTTTACAAAATATGTTCATGGAACATGATCTTTGCTCAATATTTTACACTGTAAAAAATTTAATGACAATAATTCAACAACAAATATTTTTGTCACTTTAACTTATTTAAATAAGTTAATCAGGTTTCAGCTAAATTTTTTAAGTTATACAAAGTTTAGCTTAATATTTGTAAGTTAAGATGAATAGAAAAATTAATTTGATTCAACTAAAAAAATTTAAGGCAGCAAGGATTTTTTTTACAGTAATGGTTTATGGCATAAAAGAAAAAGCAATCATCCATACAATGTGTTTTGTGCTATTGCCAAAAATATACCTGTGCAACATAAGACGGTTTTATGGTCCAGTGTCACAAATACTGAACCGAAAGCCTCGTACCGAATGGTTCAATACGAATAAGTGTATCATGTATCATTTGTTGTTTCAAAAAGTAGACTGGGAGCCTCTTTGTAGTAATGTTGGTCCACTTGTTTGATGCGAATCGGGGTTCTAATTTAATCAAATGAACCAAATAAAGTGTAAACACACCCTCGAAAACAGAGTTAGACATCTGTAATAACAATCACTAAAAATAGTTATACATTTTCCTTAAATGCATGTTAATGTATGTCTAATCATTATTTAAAATAATTTTATATATAGTTTAATTTGAAAAGTATTTCTGCGCGTTTATTATGAATTTTTTGTTCATAAATATCATTCAATTTTTTGTAAAGTTCCAAACAGTACAGTCGTGGCTAAAAGTTTTGAGAATTATATAAATATTGGAAAGTGGAAAAGTTGCTGCTTAAGTTTTTATAATGGCAATTTGCATATACTCCAGAATATTATGAAGAGTGATCAGATGAATTGCATAGTCCTTCTTTGCCATGAAAATTAACCTAATCCTGAAAAAACTTTCCACTGCATTTCATTGCTGTCATTAAAGGAGCTGCTGAGATCATTTCAGTAATCGTCTTGTTAACTCAGGTGAGAATGTTGACGAGCACAAGGCTGGAGATCATTATGTCAGGCTGATTGGGTTAGAATGGCAGACATGACATGTTAAAAGGAGGGTGATGCTTGAAATCATTGTTCTTCCATT
>CAIGQV010001633.1:3601550-3631275 GCA_903798115.1 Danio jaintianensis | reverse complement strand
AAAGAAGGTTGCTTTATTGTTTTCTTGCTTTTGCTTTGTTTCATTTAATTTATGTTTGCATTTGCTTGGTACTCCATTCTTCTAGCCTGCAGACCAAGTTTAGATTTTGCTTGCTTTTCTTTTAGTTTTGTTAGCTTTTTTGTTAGGTTTGACCTTTTTTGTTTGTTTCTTTGTTTACTTGGGATAACAATCTTGTTTTGCTTTTAGTTTATTTATTAGCCTCCATTTGACCTTTTGCTTGTTTGTTTGTCTGTTTGTTTTTACTTGGCATTCTATTCTTCAAAAATGTTTTTTTTGTTTTGCTCTTTGTTTGTTTTGGCTTTTCTTCCTGTAAGCTTTGCTTTAATTTATTAGTTTTTTGCAAGTCTTGCCTTTGTTAGCTTTTGGTGTGTATTGCCTTGGTCTGGTATTCCATTTTCCAGCCTGGAATCAAACAAAGTTATATATATTTTTGGCTTTGTTGTTTATTTCCTTTTGATTTTGGTTTATGTTTATTTTACTTTTGTTTTTGTTTGTTTTTTCACTCTGCATTGCTTTTTGTTTTGTTTTTGTTTGATGAATTGTTTGGTTTATTATGTTAAGTTAATGAAAAAGCTTTGGACGTTTTTTAAGCACATTCCTATATTGTATCTGCTCTGTTCTTTAAAAGTTTGTGTATTTCTTTAGTCATTGCATCATCCAGGAACATGTTTTTCCAGACAGCTTCAAGATATAGATTTTGATCAAAATTTAAAATTGGCAGACCTAGCACTTGGCTGGAATCGATCCTTTATCTCAGAACATCACCGCTCAATATTACCTGAAGCATGTGTGCTAATCTTTCGATGGCATATCTGATGTGCATTGCATGAACTTCAAAAATATCAATACTCACTGTTTCAAACATTGCAGGATGAAATGTATATTTAAAAGGTGGGTTTTTCAAACTGAACAACTGGTGACTGAGCAATTAAACAAATATAGTCCACTAAATACCATAATAGTCTGAGTTGCATCTGGACCTGACCACCTACATATCAACTCCCTCCGCATATGACATTTTGATAGGTCAGCATGTAACTGACTCACCGGCGAGGCTCAATCGAGTGCACATCAATGACCTTCTCAAAAGACGCCACGAATGCCTCCAACCACTGCTGCAGGTAAACAACATCTTTCTGAAAGACAAAGAGAGAGATAAAAGGAAAGAGTAAGATGCTGTAAAACGTCTTTTGACAAAACAGCCTGAGGTCTAGGTCATGAACCAACACACATGGCAAGGCCAAAAAAAAACAATGCTGTTAATTTGCCCTCGGGCCATCCAAGACATAAAGGACTTTTCTCCTTCAAAAAATTAAAGAAGATTTTTAGCTGAAACTATGATCAAAGGCTACTACACTTTGAGCAAAAAAATAATAAACATAAACATAAAAATTCTTATACAGGCAAAACAAAATGAATACCTGTAGCTCTGATGATACAATGATGTCTTGTGAAGTGAAACCATCAGTCTGAACATTGTTTAAAACATTATTCCTATTAATAATCCAGAGCTTCTGCAAATGTTGCTAAGCTCTGTCATGAGAGATCACTTCCTGTTTTGCAGTAGTAGTAGTAGTAGTAGCCATGAGTATTATTTTGCTTTACCTGTAATAGGTATGTGCTTGTTTTTTTCTCTTAAAGTGGCAGTAGCCAATGTTAAAAACATTATTTAATGTTCTACTTCTAAACACCTGATTGGCGTCACAACTTGTGAAACACACCTTTAGGAGTAGTACATCTACTTTTCCAATCAATAGTATAATTGATGTACATAAAGCTTCTGCACTATATTTCTAGTCTTCTGTGATACCTTCATGTCACAAACAGGCCATAATTTAAGTTGTTATTCACTGATAACCATCATCTCCAGTGAACTACTGACCGCTACAACCCAATCATCAAGTTGAACTGAAGAAGAGGATCACTCTAATTCTTGAGCAAATAAAGCAGTTTTATCAACTGAATAATTTGATTCACTAGAAGAAATCAGAAGATATCATGTTAGGAAATCCCATCTTGAGAATGCGGATGTTTACATTTAGACCAATTAATCTTTTCATTGACGTCCAAACATGTTCCTGGAAGGCCAGCTTCAACCCTATTTAAACACATCTAAATCAGCTAATCAGTGTTTTCATAAAAACTTCCAGTCAAATTTGCTTAAAATAACTAAAATCTATAGGTTGTTGGTCCTCCAGTTGCAGGACTGGACATCCCTGCATTTATCTAATATATAGTCCCTTAGGCAACCCACCACCAACTAGTCAATTTTGAAATTATGTACAGTCGTGGCCAAAAGTTTTGAGAATGACACAAATATTAGTTTTCATAAAGTTTGCTGCTAAACTGCTTTTAGATCTTTGTTTCAGTTGTTTCTGTGATGTACTGAAATATAATTACAAGCACTTCATACGTTTCAAAGGCTTTTATCGACAATTACATGACATTTATGCAAAGAGTCTGTATTTGCAGTGTTTGCCCTTCTTTTCAGGACCTCTGCAATTCGACTTGGCGTGCTCTCAATCAACTTCTGGGCCAAATCCTGACTGATAGCAACCCATTCTTTCATAATCACTTCTTGGAGTTTGTCAGAATTAGTGGGTTTTTGTTTGTCCACCCGCCTCTTGAGGATTGACCACAAGTTCTCAATGGGATTACAATCTGGGGAGTTTCCAGGCCATGGACCCAAAATTTCAACGTTTTGGTTCCCGAGCCACTTAGATATCCCTTTTGCCTTATGGCACGGTGCTCCATCGTGCTCCATTGTTCTTCACCAAACTGTTGTTGGATTGTTGGAAGAAGTTGCTGTTGGAGGGTGTTTTGGTACCATTCTTTATTCATGGCTGTGTTTTTGGGCAAAATTGTGAGTGAGCCCACTCCCTTGGATGAGAAGCAACCCCACACATGAATGGTCTCAGGATGCTTTACTGTTGGCATGACACAGGACTGATGGTAGCGCTCACCTTTTCTTCTCTGGACAAGCCTTTTTCCAGATGCCCCAAACAATCGGAAAGGGGCTTCATCTGAGAATACGACTTTGCCCCAGTCCTCAGCAGTCCATTCGCCATACTTTTTGCAGAAGATCAATCTGTCCCTTTTTTGGAGAGAAGTGACTTCTTTGCTGCCCTTCTTGACACCAGGCCATCTTCCAAAAGTCTTCGCCTCACTGTGCGTGCAGATGCGATCACACCTGCCTGCTGCCATTCCTGAGTAAGTTCTGCACTGGTGGCACTCCGATCCTGCAGCTGAATCCTCTTTAGGAGACGCTTGCTGGACTTTCTTGAACGCCCTGAAGCCTTCTTAACAAGAATTGAACCTCTTTCCTTGAAGTTCTTGATGATCCTATAAATTGTTGATTTAGGTGCAATCTTAGTAGCCACAATATCCTTGCCTGTGAAGCCATTTTTATGCAACGCAATGATGGCTGCACGCGTTTCTTTGCAGGTCACCATGGTTAACAATGGAAGAACAATGATTTCAAGCATCACCCTCCTTTTAACATGTCAAGTCTGCCATTCTAACCCAATCAGCCTGACATAATGATCTCCAGCCTTGTGCTCGTCAACATTCTCACCTGAGTTAACAAGACGATTACTGAAATGATCTCAGCAGCTCCTTTAATGACAGCAATGAAACGCAGTGGAAAGTTTTTTTCAGGATTGAGTTAATTTTCATGGCAAAGAAGGACTATGCAATTCATCTGATCACTCTTCATAACATTCTGGAGTATATGCAAATTGCTATTATAAACACTTAAGCAGCAACTTTTCCAATTTCCAATATTTATGCAATTCTCAAAACTTCTGGCCATGACTGTAGTTTTGCGCAAGCGTAAAAACTAAAGCATGACTGGGTGCTATCTCCAAAATCAGAGTATGCATACACTGCAGTTTCCTGTTGTGTTAAACACCAGAGCATGCAAATTTGTGCATGTTTAACAATGGATACACTGCAAATTCTCCATGCAATCAGAACAGCGACATCCATGGTTTGCCAATAGGACTAAAACAAGAAACACTTGCATATATCTTCCATTGATAAATTAGTAAATCTGAACAAAATCTTGAGGGGAACAACAACTGGAGCAGCATTCTATTAAAGGGCCATTTTTGTATCTTATTGATGCATTCAAATTTCATAGCAGAAACTTAGGCTTGCATATTATTCTAAGGTACAAATTTGCACCTTAACTAATGTATAAAGCTAATCCAAAGTCATACAGCCGCAGGTACAAGCGGTTGTTCCCCTAAATTTTCTGACATGCGTCACAATATTTCCCAAAAGCCAAGATTTATCTGCAGTTTTATTGGTTTCTCCGATAAACATGTTACCACCTATGCAACATTTGTCTGCAAGGATTTTCATTATCAGTCTTCAAATCATTTTGTTGCACTGTAAAAAGACACTTGCGACTCTGAGAAAAACTGAGTAAAACCGTTGCCTTAATATTATTGAGTAAATCAACTATCTGCATAATTATAAAAATTGAGTTGTCAACTGAAAAGTTCTAAGTTACAATGTGTTTACTTTAACTAATCACTTTCTTACAGTATAGAAATCCCTTCTTAGGCTTGGCTCATGGCTGTGAGTAGTGTTGTCACGATACTGGAATTTCCAACTTTGATACGATACCTTGAAAAATATCGATATTCGGTACAATTTCCGATACAGTGGGGAACTAATTCTGCATTAAAAGTATGCAAATTAAGTAAACAATAACAAAACCATATACAGTCCAAAAGTCAATAAGTTACAAAAAAAAAAAAAAAACATATTTTCTGATTAAAACAAAAGTGTTCAAATCTCCAAGTGTTATAGTTTATCTCAATTTCTGAAATGCTGAAATCCATTGGCTGAACTAAGTTCTCAGTTGCCTGACCTCATTTAGCTAATTGTGCAGTCTGTTGTCAATACCTTAAACCATTTCACATGGTAAAACACAATGTGCAGATCTTACTTAGACTTTTCAGCAAAACACATTCTCATTCTCAAAACACATTGTGCACTCCAATGCACATCATCGATTCTGGTAAACACAAGTAGCAACAATCACATACAAATAGAGAAAAGATGTCATTGATTAAACACAACCACTCAAAACTGATGTCACCTTTTTCAAATGATGAGACACAACCGATATAAGCAAACAGGTTGTTGAAGGTGGGAAGGAGAGTGTCTAAGCATGGTTAGAAGAAAAAACGTGAGAGGATGAGTGCAATGGGCAGTTTATGAACTTGTACCTCCCTCCATACTCGCATTTCCTGAATCTGATTGACTAGTTTTATGGAAAGTGTATGATAGACAACCCTACACCAGAGTAAATCTGCTACAGGTCATGGATTTAGCATGTGGTGATGGAATCATGTCAGGGCTGTATACGGCACACAAGCGGCTTCTCCCCCCTTTGCTTCAGGAGAGACAATATTGCATTGCGTGTGATGTCGACGAAGTGTTCTGGCCTGACTCAGCCCAAAGACAACAAGCAAACTGATCATGTTTCTACCTTAGATTTTTGTCCCTTTTCGTATTTTATACTGTGCATTGTAGGCTGTATACTGTACAATGAACAAATTGTATGGCCCTGAACATTGAGATTAGAAATGTACTTCTCCCTAAGAACTATATGTTTTGAACAATGTGTTTTCTGTGTTGTGTTGTATTGTTTACTGACTGCTTGATAGTGTATGTCATTTTGATCACTTTGTTTATTATTTGAGAGCAGTGCTTGATTTTGAACACAGGTAAAACTGTTTTGAGGCAAAAGTTTCATTTAGCAAGAGAAGTCAGAGGTTTTGTTAATAATGCTTGAAGACGAGGTTTTGTGTTTAATGGTGTAAGAAAATCGAGCAAGGATTCAGAAATTGTGTTTTAGCAATTGAGAAAAACTGTAAAAATGGTGAGAAGAGAGAGTTCAAGAGAGAAAAGTGAGTATCAATACTAACAAAAAGCAAGATTGTATCATTTTAAATATTTCAGTATCGATATTCATCATTATATCAATATCACTTTTTGACAACACTAGCTGTGAGTGAAAAAAAAACTTGAATGCACATCTGGACCTATCAGAGGTCCTTAAAGAATCAGCCATACTACAGGGCTGCTATTTGATCTGATGAACTCATAATAACTGAAACAAGAGATCTAATTAAAAAGATCGCACAGACTTTCAATGTAATTCAATGATAAATCTTTACATTGCACCAACAACGCCACGTGATTCCAAGAAATGCTTGAACTGATCAAATCCAATGCACCTTGAATACATGCAAAGTGCGCAGAAAAATTGTAACTTGTGAATCATATTGTGATCTCTGATGAGGAGATCACAACAACCTTTCCTTTAAGTTCTGCCAAGAATGAGTCACAAGCAAGAACATGTGTATCATGAACAAACCTTCGCATGTGACTGTCACTTGAAAGCGGCTGGTGGAAAACATTTCAAAGAGCGAGCAGCTATGCTTAGCTTAAATGATGCGGCTTGATCCACCCACTCCTATAGGGGAAGTTGGGCTGTCAGCAGCTTCATAAAACACTCTGAAATGTACACACACACTGAGAGAAAATGCAAGAGCTTCTGGAATACTAGAGCAATGTCCACTCCAGCAGAAAGCAACTGTAAAATAACAAAATCGGTGAAAATTAAAAAGAACTTTACCAATTGCTGTTCATTTAGGGGCAAGTCCATGTCTCATGGCAGGTGATTGGGTGGAGGGGCTCCTGTTACCCCCGTCTCTGCTGAGCCCCCACCTAGCTGGTTGTAAATGTCCACAATGTGTCCACGATGTAAGCCTCTGAATCATTCAGGATCCATCGTGAAGATTTACTTCTCGGCTCATTTCTGCTCTCTTGCTGTTTGTACTTCTGTCAAGCAACCAGGAAATGGCAAGTCACTTTAGCTGAGCCACATTTCCTGTCTTCTCTCAGCTGGGCTTGTCGTCACCATCACTCTCTTCCTTCTTTGCTGCTACCACAGCTTAATTGGTAGAGCATGTCTTTACCACACTGTGATCAACATGATGAAAACTTCTGCAGAATCTCTATGCAAAGCCTGCGTGTATGAATTCTTTTGTTCAATGAACACAAAAAAGGGAAATTTGAACAAAAAGCACCATGCTTTTCCTTTAGATATTTGACTTGTGTACATTAGGTTAAGTGATCATATCACCCCAATTTTATCCTCCTTACACTGGCTGCCTGTTAAGTTCCGTATTGATTATAAAATATTGCTTCTTACCTATAAAGCTTTAAATAATTTAGCTCCTGTTTATCTAACCAACCTTCTGTCTCGCTACAATCCAACCCGCTCTTTAAAATCTCAAAACTCAGGGCTTCTGGTAGTTTTGTCTACTCACATGATAACCTGTGACTGGGATGGTGGCTTATCAAAAAATACACTTGTGTACCTTACGGCTGCAATAGGGAAGTCTGTAATAAGTGTTTTGTCATTAATATCAAACATCTTAAGGGTCCTCCGGGAGTCCATCTACCATTTAACATATTCGTTTTATATTTTCAATCATCAATAAATGTAGTGGTATTATTGCACAGCACAATTATATACTTTTTTTCTGTTAGCTTTTCAATCATTTCAAACAGCTGTTGGGTTTCCTTAAAGTTAAAACCGTTTTTCAGGATTGTTTGTCAATTTAGGATGTTTCTGTAATACCACCTTCCTATCTAGTAGTTAAGATAAGATAATGCACTTAGGAAATGCTGTTCTGTAATAGTTTTTGCCTTAAATGTGGTCCTAACTGAAATTACCATGGTTACCAAACACATAAGATAAGATTCTAAAATGTCTTTCTGTAAAATGTTAAAATGGGGGATTAGTTCATCCAAAAATTAAAGTAGAAGATTAAAAAATATTTTTAGCTGAATCCTTGGTGATTCACATACACTGTAGAAAGCGATTAGCTGACTTTACTTTAAAAAAAGAAAGCAAACTCATTGGCTTATAATTACTAGGTAAACAAACTATGTGCATAATTATAAAAGTGAAGTTAAGTCAGGGCGTCACAGTGGCGCAGTGGGTAGCACGTTCGCCTCACAGCAAGAAGGTCGCTGGTTCGAGCCTCGGCTGGGTCAGTTGGCGTTTCTGTGTGGAGTTTACATGTTCTCCCCGTGTTCGCGTGGGTTTCCTCCGGGTGCTCCGGTTTCCCCCACAAGTCCAAAAACATGTGGTATAGGTAAATTGGGTAGGCTAAATTGTCTGTAGTGTATGTGCGTGAATGAGTGTGTGTGGATGTTTCCCAGTGATGGGTTGCAGCTGGAAGGGCATCCGCTGCGTAAAACATATGCTGGATAAGTTGGCGGTTCATTCCGCTGTGGCGACCCCGGATTAATAAAGGAACTAAGCCGAAAAGAAAATGAATGAATGAATGAATGAAGTTAAGTCAATGGGTTCACTGACTTTTTTTAAAGTAAAATCAAATTATTGCTTTTAAGGCAACAGGTTTACTCACATTTTTAAAGTAAATAATCGCTTTTTACAGTGTAATGGCAGTGAATGGTGATAGGTTTTTTTAGATAAAAAATAAACACAAACAAACGAGTCCAAATCAATCCAAATTGAACATTAAGTATATTATTTCATGACGAAAGCGGCTGGTGACGCAATCACCACTACCTATAAATAATATACATCCCCTGACCCATCGTCCAAGCGTGCCCTCGCAATTTGGTCATCAAAAGCAACAGGACTACAATCGTACTAAATTCATACATGTGCCAATATCTGTTTGACCGGGCTGTGGATTAAAGCTTATAATATTATAGACTAGATACAACTATTTGAACACTTTTGTTTTTGGTAAAATTGGGCTTTCAAATCTGTCATGGACTATAGAAAGAGATCAGTTACAGGGTCACATATTTGTCAGTCAGTCTTGGATTCTTGGTTTGTTGCTCATCACAGCTGAAGTTACAAAGTGTTTGAAAAAGTGTTTGAGGAAAATTTTATCGCAATAGCCATTAAGCAGCTGTCGGTGAACATATCAAACCAACAATCAAAGACCACAGATTTTAGCCTAAGATTACAAGATCCCAAATTTGTCTCAGATTTGAAAGTCCAGTTGTGCAAAATAAATTTTTTTTTTGTTTTATGCCAAAAAACCTTTGAATATTAAGATCAATTATTCTTTGAAGATATTTAGTAAATTTCCTGCTATAAAAAGGAAACTTAAACTGTAAATAATTTGATTAGTAATATGCATTGCTAAACACTTATTTTAGACAACTTTAAGGGTGATTTTTAAACCCTCAGACTCCAGATTTTCAAATAGGTTTATCTCATCCAAATATTGTGCTATCCTAACAAATCATATAGTACATCATCGGAAAGCTTATTTCAGTTATTATTCTGTTTAAATCTCAATGATAAAAAATTGACACTTATGAGACTTTCTTAAATATAAAAAACGTATTTTTGAATCTCAGCAACAACTCCTTGTAATCATCATGCTCTCTAAGACTGACTGACAAATATGTGATGATGACCCTGTAACTGATTTCAATAATCCATGACAGATTTGTAACCCCAGCCCAGAGAATCATCTCACTTTGGTACATTGACTATTCTTGAGAGCCCTGTAATAGCATGCGTTCATCACACAAAAGGCAAAAAAAGTTTCAGCGTGGCTTTCAAGTAACAGCTTGAGGGACACCTGTAGATCAAGGACTGATATATCTTTGATTCAGTCACTGGTATGAATCAGTAGTCAGGTGGAACTAGCATGCCCTGACTCGACCAGATACATAAACACATTGACAGCAGCATTGGAAAGGGAAGGCTAAAATTAAGCTTTTTAAGCAATGACGCGGAACTGGTTTACCGACTGATTGATCACTTGATCTTAACTAAGTGCTGAGTTTAACAGGGGGAAATGCCAACAGTGTGTCTCTGTGGGCACAGCGTTGCCTACTGTTTATATCATCAGCCTTAATGAGTTTTCCATTTTAAGCTCTGGCACAGCTGAATCCGGTAAATTGGGTTTTGAACTTGACACAGATTTCATTTATCGAGAATACCAGATTTACGAGACAATGCTGTTCCATTTTGGACACAAAACACTCTTAAAGGGATAGTTCACCCAAATTTTTTTTTAAATTGCTCACCCTCAAGTGTCTTTCTTTCTTCTGTTGAACAGTAAAGAAGATATTTTGTAACCACTGACTTCTTTAGAAGGAAAGACAAATATGGATGTCAATTGTTACAAGTTTCCAGCTTTCTTCAGAATATTTTCTTTAGTGTTTACCAAAAGAAATACAGTAACAGGTAAAGGGTGAGTAAAGGATGACAGAATATTCATTTATGGGTGAACTATCCCTTTAATTCTATCTGTCAGTGCTAGTGGGATAAATTATGTGAGGATAACTTTGTTATAGTACTTTATCTTCTCAGAAAGTGGGTGGACTCGTAACTTCCGTCACACAAATAGATGATCAGTCAGGGTTGCTTAATTTTAACAGAATTTAAATTGCACTTCCTCAAACAAACAGTCAAAAATAACAGTGACAGCCAACACTGTGAAATTCTTAATTTGATAATGGGAATCGAAAAATGTTTTGTGCAGAGCTCAGAACTGAAACAGATATTGTGAAACTCTTGTAGAATCATAGTTGCATCCACACGTGGCAAAAGCTGTGCTACACAAAGCAAATACTTTCTACATAACCTTTTAACACTTTTTAACGAATAAGGTTTTTAAATTTTAAACAATACTGTATGATTTTTTTAGAGTGATTTACAACAAAAAAAACATTTAAAATTAAAAAATATAGAATTATTAAAAAAAAGCAATTGAACTTATTTAAAAGAAGAAAAACTTTATTTTATTATTAAATCAGTGATTACCTGTCTAACGCTAGTTTTAGTTACAATGTTACAATTTTATTTAAAGGTTAAATAGGTGATTGTCTACAAAAAAAAAAAATGTTATTCTGGTTGAAAGTCTCTTCACAAAAGTTTGTCCAATCATAACATTCTGTCCGAACATTACGTCAGGCTGTACTAAACACTCAAAAAAATTACATTTGCTGTTTGTTCAAACTACTTATTTAAATGACCTGAAACAACCCAATACTTGAGTTTTTTCAGGGACAACTTAATTGTTTTTATTTTTAATCCAATTCAAATTGTAAAAAACTAAGTTAACTTAATTTCTTCAAGTTGTCACAACACAAATCGATTGTGTGGAAAGCAGTATTTTTTACAGTTTACCTGCCTGTCAAATGTGCAATTGTATATGTGTTCACGCAGAAAGGATTATGTAATCTGCACGTTCACAGACACGGTTCAGAATGGTGGCAAACATCAACAAACTACCTTCTTTTTGTTTAGTAAGTTTGGTATTGTAATTACTAACTATTCATTCATTCACTTTCCTTCTCGGTTTAGTCCCTTATTTATCAGGGGTCGCCACAGCGGAATGAACCGCCTTAATTACTAACTAACTGTACTATAAAGTTTTCTCTCGGGTTAATATTTTGTGATTTATTGTAGTGATGTTGTCTAATGCTCGTTTATTTGTTCAGGAGGCATGGCTTACATTGCTATCAGGCTAAAGTTAGCATTTTTCCAAGATCTTCTATTGCACCTTTAACGTCCCAATTTTTTCTTACCATAGTAAAAACCTATAATTTTTGGTACATACACGTTATGAAAAATTAAGAGACCATTAAGAGAAAATTCTCTAGATTTATATATATATATTTTTTTTATTAACTATTTTTCTTGCTAGCTTTCATAGTATTGCATCAAATTGGTCTCTCTAATGACATGCCAATTTGAACCCTATTCATGGAAACTAATTGCTATTAATTTCCCTTTTCCATTAATATGATAATTATCTCATGATAATCTAAAGAGGAGTTTGTTAAATTCAGGTCAGCTCTTGAATGGTATTTGAGTCTGATGGTGTTCAGTGAAGATGGTAAATCACAGATGAGCCATTCTGTTTGACTTTCCTGGCGGCTCTGAGCACCCGCAGCTGCTCAGCGGACACAAAGAGAGTTTTTCTCCGGGTTTCTTCTCTTTTTTATTTGCTTTTCAACAAAGACAAAGTACATACAGCAGGTTTAATATGAAACATGAGAAAACAAAAGAAAGCGCAAACTGAGATTAAATATAATTAGGTGAGGTTTTGGTTTGTTAGTGTTATGGGTAAATGTACATCTCTAAATCGTGAATATGTTTTCAGTTTGTAAATCATAAATTAAGAAGGGAAATATGTATGTATGTATATATATAATAGACAGCAAAGATTATGGAGAGAAAAAACAAAGGAAAAAAAGAATAAGAGGGAGAATAAGAAGGAAAAAAGAATAAATAAATAATTCTCCAGGTTTCTATTAATTATTATTAATCTCAGTGAACACAGGCATCAGAATACATGTGGAAATTTGATAAAGAGGCAGCACATGTTCAAAATGCACTGAGAAATAATATTCAACCATTTATGATAATACAAGACAAATGAACTCTATGAACACCAAGTTAAACTTAAAAACTCAGCCTGTTTCCTCAGCTGCACCTTTTACTGTTTGGCTTCTTCAAACAGTCCTCATGGCCACCAACGGCCACTAGCCTCACCCACTATACAAGCAAGCACCAGCGTAAAAGAAGGAAACGATAGCTTCAGTGAGGGTCAGTCAAGATTATTATAGAATAAATAGCTTCATAAAGTACCATTGAACAAAGTGGTGTAGCTGAATTACCGGTCCTGATTAGTCTTCTTCCAGACGAATTAAGCCACTAAATGAGTCAAAGTGGGCTAAATATAGTTCAACAGTCCCACAGGGAAGTCTCGGAAAGTACTGGAGCTCCTTGACAGCATGTGGCCTGGACTTATCCCTCCACCTGGGGCTTTTTACAGTCTTCAACTAGAAAAGAGGTCTGGGTTTCCCTGCAGCACTGGAAATGTTACAGCACCTCTTGCTACCTACCTATAAGTCTGCAAATCATTTTTTTGTCTCTAATATATAAAAGTGTATAATAGTGTAAAAACATGGCGAACCAAAATAAATTAAGAATAATTAACTAAATGTTAAAATACCCATTCAATATTGAAATTTATTAATTCAAATTCAAATGTAATGCACAGAAATAACATAGTACACTGAAAAATAATGGTTCAAATGGTGCAAATGGTTGCCAACAATTTATTTAAGCTGAATTTAAACAAACAAATTAAGCTGAAAATTACTAAATTTAATTTGTTGGTTTATATTCAGCCCGTATAAATTGTTTGCAACCACTTAGTTAAAAAAAAAAAAAAGGTAAATCCAATGAATCATTTTCATCCACTTTTTAGTGTATTAACAAAGGAAGAAAAAAAACTATTTCACCTATGCATCTTGGTTTCAGTTCAGTAAGAGAATGGTTTTAGTTTCACTTCCAAAATCAGTCACATAAACCTTATGCTGTAAAATAGCCAAATTGTTTTCAAGTCCACATAAACTCTAAAAACTTTTTTTTCAGTATGTTGATGTACTTCCAACTGAAACAGAATACCGAGTAGGGTCACAAGGCTTTCTTATTGTTCATCATTTTCTCATAGTGAACTGAGTAAGAGGGACATGGTTAAGAATATGGTGACGTCAATGGAGGATTGCCACTACAAACACGGAGGCAAATGGTCAGACTTTGATTGAAGATTACCAAGACAACCTTTATTTTCAGTGGATTAACTTGCATGGATGAATTGTTCACCTAAATAATAACAATGTGTGCTAGAAAATAAACACTGTCAACTTTAATTTTACACAGACTTTAATCTTTAATGAATTATGTGTAGTACATTTTATGTGCTTATTAAGGTGACTACAGATTCACAGATGGAAAAAAAAAACGAACACCAGCCTAAAACCTCGGTCTGCACTTTTGGCCCCATAGACTTCCATTCATACACATGGGAATGCGGCAGACCAATGCTATCTCATGGCAATTCATAACTTTTTGAGTAGTGGCTAATTTGTATGAATTCGAATGATCTCATTTGTACGATTGGCTTATCCCCCAATGACAGTCAGGTTTTTTGTGCCGTGCCTAAGTCGCACGAATTACCTACTAAACTGACAAAATGTAAAATAGTTACGTTTCCTTGTGAGAACAGGCTGGGCAGATCGGCAATGCAAGCGTATGACAAGTTTTGCATGTTGCTGCATTCGAAAGTTCAAGTTTGGTGAACTCTGACCTGCGGTTTTGCTTCACATGAATGCATGAGACTAATAGAAGATCAAAACGGGACCTCTCTGTGCAGATATTAAAATATGAAGCAATCGTTTGTTTTATTAGTGTCATATCATCTTGTTTTATTGCGCCCCTGTTCGCAGCACCGTATGACAGAATTTTGCAGGCTTAAACTAGTGTGATCATGGCTTAATCTGGTTGGGTTGGTTTTAGCTGGTTTTCCAGCATGGTCATAGTTAGTTTTGTTTTAGTCTGGACGGTCTTAGCTGGTTTCGGAAAATGGGAGACCAGATAGATCCAGATGAACACCAGTAAGCCATTCAAAGTTTTTAGTTGTTTTTTTAACATGTAGCTACAATGCTTCGTCTCTCATAATGTAGCTAGAATATATTAGCGCATTCCTAGCATATATTTCCATGTTGCCTACACGATTTAGCACTTATTCCCTGATAGCACATGTACATCGCATAGACATCTATCTGATGTGTGCTGTTGAATGTTAAATAAATGTCTAAAATATATCCTTGAGATGTTTATAATTTAGGCTGTTTGTGAAACAGACATGTTAAAGATGTTTATCAGACCTCTAAATGCTCTTTAAAATACACCTTGTGTACAGTTGTTGTCAAGTTGTCATCATGTTCTATCATGTTTTAGCACACTGCTAGTATTAAATGGTTGCTTAGCATGTTTAGCCTTTCAGATGCATGCGTACATATAAATACAGAGTAATTTAAAGTGTAGTAACCATGGTTTTTGGTGCACTGATTAACAATCACAGTTTGATTACAAATACCATAGTTAAATGTGATTTATTTGTGATTACCATGGCTTAACTACAACAGTCTATGGATCAACATGGATCAATTATGAATAAAAGGATTGGCAGCATTTTCTATATATTTCTATTGTATATGAAAGTAAAACATATTAAATTGGTCCATGAAGGATGTATAATGAGTGTCTGCATTACTGCAACCACAAATCTGCAAGAGACTTTAGCTGATGATCTTCACACGCTTTAGTTTATCATTAATGTCAGATCCTTCTGGTGTGGATATTGCATATTGAGTTACAGCTACATTAAGACACAAAAACATTCTCAGCTGTGAAAGGAAATGTAATTATGCCTCAAATGTATAGCTATGTGCTTTTTACTGTGGCATTTTGATGGAAATTCATTGATTTGTCATTGTGAGTGATGAACAGTGTCGTGCTCAGCTCAGCTTTTAAAGATGACAGACAAATTGATGTATTGACTGCTAGTATGCTTCTAGCATATTCTAACATCTTGATATTGTGTTTGTAGTCCGTTTTAAATTAGCATTGCTAAGCTAACAGCACAGACAAGCATACATACAACAGCACATAAAATGTATGGTGCAATTTAGGGCTGCACGATACTGGAATTCTTTTTGTTTTTGTTTTTCCTGCAATACATTTTGCAATATAAATACAATTTCCCCAGATTAGCTTTATAGCTCTATTTTGAAATAATTAATCATTTTACATTGATTAGGATGATGCTGTAGGGCTGTGCATCTGCACAACATAAAATAAACAACCATAGCATAGATAAACACAACAGAGCAAAGATACGAATTAAATAAACAGTGCTTTTCTGGTTTTCTAAGGAGTCGTGCAGCACTGTAAAACACGCTGAGTTCCACACAGTCGATTTATGTTGGGACAACATGAAGGAATTAAGTTAATTTATGAGATTTTACTAATTTAAGCAGCTCAAACATAAAACAATTAAGTTATGCCAAAAAAAACCTCACCGGTCTTAAAACCACATGCAAATGGTAAACTTTCACTACATTATGGATAAACTTCACAATGAGAAACTATTGTCCCTGATCAACTATAATCCCGACTGGATATCGAGGCTGGAAACAATATATTGTGCAGCCAGTGTACAATTTTTATTAGTACTTTTCAGTATTAATGCATGCTCACAATTGCATTGGCAATTCTGCATATTTTGGAGAGTGCAGCAAAAGCCTAAACGTTTGTGTATCTAGGTTTACAGACTTACATAAATTCTATGTGGTCTCCGAATAACACCAAGCAGTTGAGTAATCAAGACCATCATACAAGATAGAAACAAAGCTACTGTATAAAAACAATAGCATTGAAACCTCTTCTGGTTCATCCAGACAGCCTGTCTGTGTGCACATTTCCTCTGCCTGGGTGATGAAGTCAGCAGCTGCGTCAATAATCGCTCAAACCAAATGTACACATCATAAAACGCATTACAAGATCAGGAAGTAGCAAATGTTTTTCTAGGTAAATGCCTAAAATGTTACCCAATCAGACCATGATGTAATTCTGAAATCTGGTTGGGTTGGTTTTAGCTGGTTTTCCAGCATGGTCATAGTTATAGTAATTTTGAAATGAAGTGTCTATCATGGTCTATAGTGGGTTGTCAAGAGAGATCTTGTTTCAGCTGATAAGAACTTAAGTATTATTGGACAAGAATGGAATATTTTATTCTTAGTCTTGCCATCTAAACACAACATCAAATTACAAATCTGTATATGGGCAGTTGAGAAATTGGCTGTAAAAAATGTTTTTTGGGGGGTAAAATACCATTTTTGTTTTAGACAAATAGATATATGTTTGTAGTTTAAAGTCACTAACTTTACCAATTATTTTACTGTTTTTACTGAACTGTACCATAAATATGTCCTATGGTGTGATATAAAGTAGCAAATATTAAACTATTAATAATAAACAACTAATTTGAGAGGGATTTATCTTCATTCTTGGACACTTATCTTCATATAGTGCTATTTATTTTATAAGAAATTATGAATAACATTTTTTTTCTCCATGAATTGTTGGACGTTTTCAATAAATAGGGGTGTCACACCAAAAGATAACCAAGCCTAATTTAATTGTGGTTCCAAAAAAGTTGAATATGTGAAAGATTCTGAGACAAAAACTTAACAGGTGCATGTGATGGCTTCAGTCACATAATGTTGAATGGGGTCCTTCAACTGATTAAAGTTTTCAGTGGAATTGCCTGACTTAACATTAGCATATAGAGTCACACCAGAGGACATTTTTTTCAATGACAAAATGTATCAAGTTCCTATGTTTTTTAGAAATATATGGATGAAAACATTATTACAAAAATAGTCACTAGTAAAAATAAACCTGAGGTATTTGTTAATGATTTTAAGATTTTTATTTTTTTTAATTTTTTTTAAGAGTTATTGAACTATGCTTGAGACAGTCACACCATAAAAAAGTTTTGACATTTGGCTCAAAAATGTAAAAACAAATATTTAATAACACAGCAATTTTATATTAAAGGTGTCCATGGAAGACAAAGAAATGTTTAACCATTTACTGCATTTTAAATGTCAATACTAGTTACATTTAATTTTGTCATATGTGACAGTGAAAATGCAACAGCATGTCAACAACCCATTTATCACTACATATGCACTACTACATAACTTACAGTAAGCAGTACAAGCTACCATTTAAATGCTCTATTTATGAAGAGGTTTCATTCTTCTAAACTGCACAGTGATTGACCTTTGGCTTTTAAAAAGTGATAATATGCAGTTTGTAAACATCCAACATTTCAGTCCAAATTTCAGTCAAACAAATATATTTAAAAAAATTCTATTTAACAGGTTAAAGCATGAATTATAACTAAATTTTCCTACTTAAACATAAATAAATGTGTAGGGATGTAATTTAATCCTATTAACCATTATGTTTACATGACTTAATGGATGAATGGATGATGACTAGATATTCATCTGCTAAAACATGGTGTAGGATGCATGTCTAAATGAATTAATAATATTAGAGCTGTATACATGTCTTTAATTCTTAGCATGTTAAAAGATTTAAAGCAAAATACTAAAGCACACTTGAGCAAAATGACGACAAAATAAAAGTAAAGTAAGATAAATTGTGTAAACTAAATTTCACAATAAGTATGGAATTAATCACATTTAATCAAACAAAAAAAGTGCTATTAATCACAGTTAAAATACTTTATCTTTTGACAGCCATTCTGAACATTTATCCACTGCTAAAATATTGTGTAGCATAATTCTAAGAGGGCAGAATAGATGTCATATATCAGATATATCACAACATTCTCAAAAGTGGGTTTTGACAGTGATAGCTTTAGGTTTGTGAAGAACAACTAATAGGTTTAAAACAAAATTGAGAAGGTTTGATGGATGTAAAAGAAAAGTTTACCCCAAAATGACAATTCTGTCATCACTTATACTCACCATACTCACAAGATATCTCTGATGAAGATTTCTCTGTTGAAAGTCTATTTATTCAAAACTCTGCTGGTTTAAATGCTTGTAAAAACAATACATCCATCCAGAAGAGAATGAGGAAGAGACACGGTTGATTTATATGATGAACAGATTTCATTTTGACTTTTAATCATGGATAAATATTGATCAGTGAACATAATTAGAACATTAACAAATTTCTTATAGGTTTGGAACAACATAAGTGTCAGTAAATGGCAAACATCAAAGTATTATTTCCAAGAAGTTTTTAATAATGTTTAATTAGTTAAACATTAGAAAGAAACTAATGCATTGAAAAGCCAAAACTTGGCTGAATAGCATTAGGTATCTATTAAAGTATTGAACTCTCCAGTACAAAGTGTTTTCATATTGGCAATCTATATGCTGCTCTGTGTAGCTCCACCAACTGGGAAATCTGAGGGCTTATCCGTTTCTAACTGCTCACAGGAATGTGAGGGGAAAGATAAAAAGAGAGCTGAAAGGCTCAAATATGCAACCATGGCATTCACGCCAGATTAAGGTCAAATAAAGGTACCTGTATGCAAACATTTGTATTAAACATGACGCAAATCTCAAAAACTTGACTTACTGGTACATAACAAAGGGTGTTCAATCAACTGATGATGCTGATGTCTTTCCACCCCTGCCTACACACGGGCTCTCAGCCTATTGTGGAAATACACTGAAGTCTATTCAGATTAACAAGCAGGTTTGCCGTCTATAAAACATACACACCTGTCAAGTCAGTCTCCTCCTAGGAGGAGCAAGTGTGAAGAGCAACCAGCAACTGAAACATTGTTGCGATACAATGCAATAGGCATGACGTTATGATCAGGGTGTCAACCTTTTAGTGAATAAGTGATATGATATTCTATCAATGTTGCTGCACCCTCATCCTGATTTTAAAGGATGAGTTAACCCAAAACAATATTATTAATTACTCTACATTTCAGGGGATTGGAAATCTACAAATTTTTAATCCCTTGAAAGAATTTTCTCATCTTAGGAACACAAATTTTAGATTCAATTTGAGAGCTCCCTCATCCTTCATAGACAGCAACGGTCCAGAAAATGAACCAAAATCCTTGTTGAAACATTCAATCTGACTTCAATGGTTCAACTGTAATCATACAAAGCTTCAAGAACACATTTATATGCCAAAAAGAAATAAAATTTAAAAATAATAATGTATTTGCCAATGTCTTCTTTTCCTCGTCAGGTCATCAGAGTGTGAGCTTATAAGTGCAATACATAAGTGCTGTAAGATATCCAAATAATCAATACTGACATAATATGTCAGTATTGTCTGTTACTCACGTAAAGAACCTCCCATATGGCCAGTAGAATGGCGACTAATTTGGCCTGCTTCCAGCCAAACTTCATTCATTCATTTATTCATTTTCCTTCGGCTTAGTCCCTTATTTATCAGGGGTTGCCACAGCGGAATGAACCGCCAACTATTCCAGCATATGTTTTTACACAGCCCTTCCAGCCGCAACCCATAAACACTCTCGCATTCACACACACACTCATACACTACGGCCAATTTAGTTCATCCAATTCACCTATACTGCATGTCTACCGGAGCACCCGGAGGAATCCCACGTGAACACGGGGAGAACATGCAAACTCCACACAGAAATGCCAACTGACCCAGCCGGGACTCGAACCAGCGACCTTCTTGCTGTGAGGCGACAGTGCCAACTACTGAGCCACCGTGCTGCCCTCCAGCCAAACTTTTTTATTTTATTTTATTATTATAATCATTTCTTTTTTATATTATTACTGACCATGACATTGTATAGTCAGCATTCAATTAATATGAATGATCATTAAAAAAGTATCTAAATCTGTTGGTGTTGACTGGCAATGTTGTGCTACAGTTCGATTTCATCATCTCCGTGGCTACGGCAATAGGTTAAACATGCCAGAATGGAGAGAAAGCGGCCAGGTGGAGCAGAAAAGGAAAGGCCATGAATAAAGCACTTCAAGAAGATGCAGCAGTGAAATGTTGCAAAATTTTCCATCTCTTCAGGGCTTTGGGTGCAGGTACCTTTTTAAATCTGCAGATAGGTTGTAGTTTTTCCTATACCGCTAAAATCTGCTAGAATTTGTTGAGCAAATATTAGCAGTAGCGCCCATACTATCATCACATTAAATACTATATGTTGATATTATTTATTGTGAAGTTAGGCCTATAAGCTTACATGAGTATTTTAGCAGACAGGTATTTACATTATATAGGAAGGCAACAACAAGACTGGAGCAATAGTGCAAACATAAATATGTCATAGAAGTGAAATAACATTTTATTCATTCTTTCATTTTCTTTTTGGCTTAGTCTCTTTATTAATCTGGGGTTGCCACAGCGGAATGAACCGCCAACTTATCCAGCATATGTTTTACGCAGCGGATACCCTTCCAGCTGCAACCCAGTACTGGGAAACACCCATACACCCTCATTCACACACACATACACTACGGACAACTTAGCTTACCCAATTCACCTATAGTGCATGTCTTTGGACTTGTGGGGGAAACCGGAGCACCCGGAGGAAACCCACACGAACACGGGGAGAACATGCAAACTCCACACAGAAATGCCAACTGACCCAGCGACCTTCTTGCTGAGAGGCGATCGTGCTACCCACTGCGCCACCATGACGCCAATAATATTTTATGATTTAAAAAAAATTATCAACATCATTGTCAAATTTATTTCTGCCAATTTGTATGGTTCAAAACAGATTTCCTCTTTAACGTTACAGCCTAGCTAGGCGTGTTTCAAGTATCAGCTCTGGAGCAGTGATCCCACATTACATTCAGCCAGGGTCTGAGACAGGTAGAAGGAAAATAATATTATTTGTCTTAACGTATGATATGAAATGTATTCTTTTGTAAAATTTTGGGTCCAAGTCATTTAAGATTAATAAATAAGTAAATACTGCATATACAGGTGAAGTCAAAATTATTAGCCCTCCTGAATTTTTACCCCCCAACCCCCCCACCCCCCCCTAATATATTTTTAATCATTTTTAATAGCTGATTTCTTTTATCTTTGCCATGATGACAGTACATAATATTTTACTACATATTTTTCAAGATACTAGCGTTCAGCTTAAAGTGCAATTTAAAGCAACTACGTTAATTAGGCAAGTAATTGTATAACGATGGTTTGCTCTGTAGACAATCGTAAAAAAATATTGCTTAAGGGAGCTAATAATATTGAAATGGTTTTAAAAACTTAAAAACTGCTTTTATTCTAGCCAAAAAACAAAAAATTAATAAGACTTTCTCCAGAAGAAAAAAAGGAAAATATTTGAAAGAAAAAAAAAAGAAAAAGAAAAAAGAAAAAAAAACATCACAGGAGGGCTAATAATTTTGACTTTAATTGTATATATATATATATATTTTTTTTTAAATTTGAACAAAATAATCTAATTGCAATTTGTAAGTCACATTTGGATAAAAGTGTCTACTAAATGAATAAACATATTGCAAATTTAAAGGTGGTTGTTTTGAACAACAATTGTTTTGGAGACAATTCTGATTGTAACACTACAGCATGAAGAATGATTGGGACAGTTTTTGCCATTGAGATTAGTGGTTTTAATTTACAGGAACAGTAATTAAGATATTAGAGAGATATTAGGAAATTAAGGAGGTGGAAAAGGGAAGAGAGGGTAGGGTTAAAGTGAAAGCCTTTAATTATACTAATTAGGGATCTAGATCACTTTTTTTCAGTACCATTCACATCAAAGCCTTTGCCAAAGCCAAATCAAGGCTTTCCATCTTCTTCAGCAAAGACGGAATACAGTAAGAAATGGATGACATACTGTGAAGAGTCACACGCTTTATGCTGTACCATTTTGTGTATCATTTGCCAAACTCTCCGCCAGTGATGGTTCATTTACAAAAGGATGGCCTGGTTGGGTGTGAAATGTCCTGGCCCAAAATTATGTCCCAGTCCGCCCTTGGAGATATTATACAACATTTTTGTTTTATAGAACACTTTTGTTTTTTAGGAAAACTAATAATGGTCTTAATAAAACAAATATGACATATAAAGTACATTTGTGTGAACTGTTTCTACTAACCAGGGCTGCACAATATGTTGTTAAAATGATTGTGTCGCAAAGAGGAGCTATAAATGCTATTTATTTTATATGCCTAGCATTTGTGTGTTGCACCCATAGGTTATCCAAATTTGACCAATCAAATGGGGCTTTATTATCTTTAAACCCCCATCCCCAATAGGTGCTGTTCTGCTAGACCAGGGCCAGAAGTAAACGTAGAGCCTCAGGTGCCGTTTGCACTAGCACGTTTTTGTTTTAAAATGCATAAGTTTGTTACAATTATGGCATGTTAAGTAAAGTTATTTCATTACAAACTGTTAAGGCTGATTTACACTTTCGTCTGACACTCCGCTGACTGCGTGCACACTTCATGAAACGGACAAGGCTATTATACTTAAGGCGTTCGCCGTTGTGATATTCTTTAAAATGACAGGGGGCGGTCAAAAGAAACCGACCGTAAAATCAGACAGATAAACACAGAAGTAGAAAGTTTCCGGAACTACGTCATATCATTAATATCGTTCAAGATAATTTAAACTAATTATTTTTATTAATTTTATAAATTATTTTAATGATTATAAAGATTTTTATAACCATTCAAGATTTTCTTAAATCAAACTTTGATGCATCACTTGCTTTTGTTTATATCTCGGACAGCTATTATAGTTTATTAAAATATTAATGATGAAAACAACAACAGAACATGGGTTGCTCTAATATATTTTTATTATGGAAAGAATAAAAGCAAAAAAAAAAAAAAAGTACACTTACTCAAAAATACTGACGTTTTTTATTTTTTCTATTTAGCCCACTCCACAGTTCACACTTACTGTCTGGGTAGTTTGTGTCCTCTACTTATATGCTAAAAAGGCAATAATGGTTGCCATATTCAACTCAAATAAAATGCGGCGAACATGCGAACTGTTCGCTCGAGTCTCAAAAAATTTTGTGTGCTCCACCAGCCGAAATCATGTCGCGTGCAAACACCGCAATGACGTCACAGTTGCACTTAAGTGAACTAGTGAAAGCGTAATAAGTATAAATCCAACATTCCTGACCATTATAATCAATAAAGCCTAGAAAAATAGGGCATCAGTATATTGTAAACCGATATGTTCAAATATTATTCTCGTGACTCGTGAAAACAGTGCGTTTTTGAAAAGAGTTTTAGATGGAAACCTTGGTGATTGGTACTCTGGACTAGTGTATCATTCCCTGATTCATCAAGCCCATTTCACATGTCCATTATGCAACTGGTTCAGTGCAAGTATGGAAGCAATATGTGCAGTGAGCGTGGTTGGTTACGTATCATCAGAGGCGATTCTAGTGTCTCTTGGGGCTCCAGGCAAAAGTTTATAGGGGGCCCTCCAACCAGTATGCATCACCCTTATACCTGTATAATAAATAATCGAAAACTATGAGAATAATATGAAATGCTAGCATCTTACATTTCAAAAGTACACTGTATAGTTTTTAAATTAGGCAATAAAAACTAAAGATTTAATTCCAAAGAGCAAAAACCAAAACAACAAAAAACAAATAAATAATAAAAACAAAAGACCTTCAAATTTTGGGGGGAAAATTGTGTTATATGCACTATAAATCACTGATAACAATGAACAAAGACGCCTCAGTATAACTATACACAACAATAAAGTATTACAGTCAACAAATATACATTTAAAAAAAATTAAAGGAGGGAATTGTGAACTTACAGATACCGCCACTTTCATACAGCACACAGAACACAAATTTCTATCAGTGCAACTTAGTAGAACAAATTCGTTGGGGCCCTTAAGCATTTGCCTATCTTGCCTGTTGATAAGCGGTGCTTTTGCATACCATGCATTTTAACCTGTATAGTGAGGATGGAGATCCTTTTTCGTAAACGCAATAAAAATGCCAGTCTGGACAAGGAGCATTATCCTACTAAAACACCATTTTAAAAACGAGACAAGCGAGGAAAATGACAACAGCGAATAAGAATCTGAATATTTGCTGTAGTTTTCATTCAAATATGTGTTAAAGTCTTAATGTTGCACTTTGACATCATTTTTTTTTGCCGGAATTAGATTTATTTAGATCAAAAAAACAACAATTACCTATTTATTTGAGTATGATCATTACATAAATAATTATTTTAAAAAAATAGAGGAAAACTTTAGTTTAGGTCACAATTCACAGTATTAGCAAACCATTAACTAACACTAATACTTTAGAACTACTAATGAACTGTTAATATTTTAATAATAGGCATGTACAGTAATAAGCCAGTGGTTAATAGCATGAACTAAACTGTTACCAAAAATAGTTCATAAAAATTGAATTTCTGTAGAGAAATGTTACATTGCAAAAAATATTGTTGTCGCAATACTCAACAGCAGCATTGCATATCATGTATTTTCCCAGTATCATGCAGCCCTACTGCTAACTCAAGCTCATCATCATCCAGCATGAAGGTCTTTCACTTATCAGACGCTCACAAAATGTGCAGCGTCAACCCTTAGATTCACCTAAATCACAACAAACAAACACAAACTTGTTATTTCCTGAAACCTCTTCCTGAATGGTGCTTCAGCTGAACTGGGGCGATGATGTGCACCTTCTGTTTGTCAACTCAAAAACAGGTTGTTCTGGAAGGTTACCAATGGTAGCAACCATGACAGGAAGTGGTTTTTATCACATCAGTGTTGTCCTCTAAACAGCACACTCAAGAGGAAGTGGTGTGACAAGAGCGGCAGCGCTGCTCACATAGCCAAGTAAAAAAAAAAAAAAAAAGACTGGCACATTATAATACACAATATAATAATGTAAAATATAACTTAGTTGTTCTTCTGTGACTGTGCAATGCCACCTCAGATGGAAACTGAGTATTCGGCTGGAAAGTCAGGCATGCATTGTTATTAAACACTGCGACATGAAATGTGAGTATAATAGTGCGCTCTGTAATATTTATCCTCATATACTCCAGGTTAAAGCATAAAGAAATGAATGAAAAATATGTGCATCATTGGATTTGCTCTACAGTGTTTTGGCTTTCAGCAGTGACATTTACAATACACTGAACTGAACTAAACTGAACTTTAACTGTGAAATCTGTACTGAAGCATTTTTCAATTTACTTGAACTTCATCAATGTTAAGCTGCTTTGACACAATCTACATTGTAAAAGCACTATAGAAATAAAGATGAATTGAAACTGAATTGAAAAAATGTTATAAAGAAATTAATGAAAACGTGCATTGAGAGATTAGTGACAAATATATTTAAATCCTATAGACTAAAAGCTTGTTTACTCTACATGGAGAACACATGACCACACAAACACTATTCAATTTACAGACAGAGTGCTTTTCCTCACGAAGCACATCAATCACGTCTGACTACAAGTTATGAACAAGTGCAAACATTTGCTTGCAAAATGCTCCATCCACACCAATAGGTGTCAGTAAATCCAAGATGACTCACATAGCAGCAGATTTTTTTTAATGCATTTTTTGTATGTTTTTTCTGGGAATGAAACAAAATTATATAAAAAAATAAATAAACTGCAGGGACTTGTTTAAATCCATATTAGGTTTACTTATCTATCTATGTATCTATCTATCTGTCTGTATATATGTGTGTGTGTGTGTGTGTGTGTGTGTGTGTGTGTGTGTGTGTGTGTGTGTGTGTGTGTGTGTGTGTGTGTGTGTGTGTGTGTGTGTGTGTGCGTGTGTGTGTGTGCGTGTGCGTGTGTGTGTGTGTGTGTGTGTGTGTGTGTGTGTGTGTGTGCGTGCGTGTGTGTGTGTGCGTGTGTGTGTGTATAAATGAACATTTCAGATAGCACTTAGAGGCTTTTGCATCTGAAGTCTTCATATAATATACACATACGTATATGTACTGTCGTCATCTCTTTGTACTAGAAGCTGCTCTCTCATCACAACAAATTCTTTGTGTGTGTGTGTAAACATATTGGGCAATAAAGCTGTCTCTGATTTTAATTCTGATATATAACCAAGCTGATTGCATCTAGAGATGTGGGTGTGGTATTAAAAAAAACAAATAGGATATGAATGCAAGCTTTTAGTATTGTTGGGACTTAAGTGAAACAGAAAACCTTTGAAAACAATTTAATAATAAAACTTGTCAGTGACAACAGCAGTTTCAGTAGGGCTGTGTAATATTGCTAAGAAATGTAACAGAAATGTAACAGTGTAGTACAATATTTTATTTGATTTGTTACTCTGTAATGTTGACACGTTTAAACAAATAAAATAATCCCTGTATTATTAATTTTTTAAGCTTTAAAACAACTTCATTAGCGATGTAATAGTCACCACATAGTGGCAGCATTTTTGTTTTATTGGTATTCCATTTCTTTCTTCACTCCTTTTCTTTCTAACTCCAAAGGTTAAATTGTTTAAGCACCCAAAGGCATGTCTGGTAATTAAGTCAATTTAATTTACTCCATTTAACAACAATTTACAAAAATGTCAACTAATATTGTATTTCAAGAAACACTGTACTCTGAATTTAATTTCCTTCAGTTTAATCCTTTATAGGGTGAAAAAACATGTATGGTATTACTTCATTGACAATGATTGCAATTTTATTTTTAGTAATAAAAGTTCAAAATAACCCCCAGTAACACTCTGGTGTTTCCAATGAGTATTTCAATAAGTGTCCAATGCAGGGTTAAAACTGAACTGAACTGTTTAATTAACTAAAAGTTTTTGGCAACACTGCTGTTAAGTAAATGTACAACAAAAATGCATTCAAAGTTTTAGTTTGTTTTTAGTTGAAAACAGTGTTGTGTAAAAAAAATTAAAAATCTTAAAAATGAAATATATAAATTAATCAATCATTCACTACATTGTAAAAAATGCTGGGTTCCACATAATTCGTTCATGTTGTCCCAACAAAAAACAGATTAAGTTAACAAATTTAAGTGTATCGAACATAAAAACATTAAGTTGTCCCTAAAAAATCTCAAGAATTGTGTCGTTCAGCTCATTTAAATCAGTAGTTCGAACAAGCAGCAAAATATTTTTTTGTTTTTTTGTTTTGAGTGTATAATATCGTTAAAATGCATTTAAAAAAGAGATTGAGTATTAATTTCGGGCCAATTACAATCAATCATCTAGAGCAAAAATGCAAGGAACGCAATTTTATTTAAATAATTGCAATTTTATATTACATCAAATAAAAGAAATAGCTTAAAGCAGACGCACATTGTGTCAGTCCAAAATGACAAGCTTTCCACGAGACCTCATTACATCGGGAGGACACAGGACTCATTCTACAGTCAAACAACTTGCATAATAGGTGAGGGGAGCTTTAAATGCATTTAAAATCGAGCAAAGCCTCATGAGCCAAGAGAAAAACAAGCACATTTCAACTGTGGCCTTTATCTGGTAAAGATCTCGGCAGACAGTAGCCAGCAGAGGCATTAAAATGGGTGTTTCAGACAAGATTCAAAACATTGGAATGCATTGTGCTGTTAACCGTGAGGGGGGAAACTAACTCATAAATATGGGTGTGCAAAACACTATGCCTTTTATCCTTGTTTCACAGAAAATCATATTTATATCATTTTTTGGGCTGCACGATTGTGAAAAAAAGACAGACCCGTATGCCTGCTGCAACAAGTCAGCAAAACAAGTCCATCTACTTTGCATGTCCGGTATGGATCTCTGTTAGACGCATGCCAATATTAAATTATTCAATATATTGTGATAATGAGCATGCACAAATATTGATATCGTGGCCACTTCTGTGAATAATTATTTATTATTTGAACTTTTAGAGTGCTTTTTAAGAACATTCACACTTGAAGTGCTGTTCATAACAGTGCTAAATGCTTGAGACTTAATAGGTTCACTTAATAGTTCCAACATTAACATTTTGAACATTAATCTGGCCTACTACTACCTGCTGAAATATTGACAAACTATTTATATAGTGCGATTGTACGTTAAGATTGAGCAATAAGGCTCCAATTGTTAATATTAGTTAATTTATCTAATGATGAAAACATCAAAACCTTTATAAATTTAAGGTGATGTTAAGATCGTAGGTAATGACTAATAAAACAGTAATGTCACAGCCGTAATCTGATTACAAATTGTAATCCTTTTAAATGGAGCTAATAATAAAGTCTCAGCTTTATTCTTGCAACTAATATTAACATAGACACTGTAATAATCAGATTTTGTGAAAACTAACGAACTTACGTTTACTAATGACACTTATTCTAAAGAGTTACCTATTGTACTTTGTAATACTTTTGCTATTACATTTGGTTAAAACATTTGACTACTCTCAAAATACTCTTTTTCAGGCGAGAATGTAGTTGTTTAGATTGCAACTATGCAGTTTATTTATAAGGACAGTGCCTATTTTAAATATTTTTCAATTTGGAGATTTACTGCGTTCGTGGTCATCAGCCTGTACTACAGAGCAGAGCAAAGACATTTGACGTTCCGCCACAAGATAGCGACTGAGACCGCATAATAAGTCCCTAGGGGAGAAAAACTTAGTGTAAATTTCAAACCACAGCTGATCAAATCATTATAAAACAGGTAAGTGACATTCTAAGTCGATCTTTCTCTTTTGTATTTTGTAGTACTGTATTTATACCATAGTAATCTGGTAGTGTTTGCTTTGCTTTGGCTTTTTTGGGGTTAATTATTATGATCTCCTGATTGCAATAGAGAAATACTGGGAAATCTCTGTAGACTGATGGCATTTCATGCTGTTCAGCCTTATAATCTTAAAACGTGAGCAAAATCACCTGTTTTGAGATCACTTTAGATATGTAGTTCCACTTACAAAAAAGGTTTTTGAGACTGTCTTAAGACGTCTTTTAAGACGTGTTTGATTTTCTTTTTTTATATACACAGTTATGCCGTCAAACTGTTGTATAAACACAATATCACACGAGTAGCAGTGCAATATGGCTGTATATCGGTTGGCACTGGAGGGGGGCACTAAGGCACTTGGCCTGCGGCCTTGAGCCAACGCACGTTTTTTTAATTTATTTATACATATACAGTCGTGGCCAAAAAGTTTTGAGAATTACATAAATATTGGAAATTGGAAAAGTTGCTGCTTAAGTTTTTATAATAGCAATTTGCATATACTCCAGAATGTTATGAAGA